>PNEQ01006557.1:0-68581 GCA_003012365.1 Medauroidea extradentata
AGTAGTAGTAGTAGTAGTAGTCGTAGTAGTAGTAGTAGTAGTCGTAGTCGTAGTAGTAGTAGTCGTAGTAGTAGTAGTAGTAGTCGTAGTAGTAGTAGTAGGTTTGTGTAGGTGTGTGTGTTGATGTGTGTGTTGGCGTGTGTCCCCTAAAAACTAAGTTCCGTGAACCAAATTACATCAAAGAAGGTACACATATAATGTTTATTAAGTCATCTGAGCTTTATGTGATTTGTTCATGTCTAGTGCTTATTTCCAAAACGGTGATGTTTGAAAAAGTTTCTGATTCACTTATATCTCGGGAAACATATGGCCAATTCATTCCAAATATATATTTTGATAGTTATTCATCTCTCATTGTATACAAGAATTTATATTGTTATACGACTGGCAACTTGATAGATTCCACGGTGTGAATAAATTAAGATATATTTGTTTAATATTTCGGGAACATCAAAACCGAATGTAACCAGACTTCATATTTTGACGTTCAGTTGCCTACTATATCATTTTCGTAAGATTTAGTGCGGTATATCGGCCATTTTAGTAAGTAGCAATACAAGACTTCAACATTATTTTATTACGTATTTCGAGAACTACTTCATCGATTGTAACCGAATTACATATTTCAACAGTCTTTCATTGAAAGTTTGATTTTAGTAGTGTTTATTGATGTAGGCCTACCATACCGGAAGGTAATACAATTTGAATGCACACAGATTTTGCTTTTTTTTAGTAGTACTGAGCCAAATGTGACTAAATTTTATATTTTGACATAATTAGTCAAAACTTGACTTTAGTTATTTTTTATTGTAGTAGGCATACTAGTTTGTAAGGAAGTTTGGCACGTGTATAAGAAGATGTTATGTCAGATTTCGAGAACTACTAGCAAGATTTTAAACCAAAAAATACAAATATTAATTATTGCACGGCATGATAAAATACAAATTTTGAGAGATTTATTTAACGATTGTCTTCAAATTTTATAAATTGGTTGATTATCACTTTGTGTTTAGATTTGTACTGTTTATATTTCCAGGACTGCAATTTCGTAATATAACAAGAAATTGACTAATTATGTTTTTCTTCAAATGTCAGGATCTGTATTAATTGTTACCTCGTTTTACATTTTTAAGAGTATCATCCAAGCTTTTATTTTAGCAGAATAAATTGTTGTACGGTCGTTGTTTTGAACGACAACATTACATGAATGCGTAAATATTTGTCATGTGTCGAGGAACAGCCTTTCTTTGTTTTGACAGGTCATAACCTAAGCTTTGGTTTAACAACCTGTATTGTGGAAGTAAGTTCGCCAATTTGGAATGTAACATGAACTGAGCAAACAAATATTTTGTGTTATATTTCGAGGTCACTTGTACGGAGTATATCAATTCATAATTATTTTCACCAGTATTAATAAAAGTAGTATCGTTAGTTATGCTGGTAACATCTTGTTTATTGATGTGTATATAGTGTAATAGTGTAAGATTAACTAGACATGCGTCTGAAGAAATATAAGCCAACCTACAATGCTGGGGTTAGTCCTCAAAAGGTCTTTCCTTGCATGGTACAGGTTACTAAATGTTCAGGCTTATTAACTGAAACACATACCTCAGATCATTTAAACCAATATGATTACATGTTCTAATAAGCAAATTATTTTTATCTTGAAACGCTCTAATCAGTTTATCAACGTCTGTAAGCTTTTATCCTCAACGATAAAATAAATATTTTTACACTGGGGTAACACACGATAGAAAAATATCACTGCTAGTCTTTAGTAAAAAAACAGAGTCCCTTCAAATATTTCTGATTAAGTTTATTCAAACAATCACATTTTCACAAAGAATATCGTATTAGGAACTTAAATCACAAGTCCAGCTCACCCTCTTAGGTTTGACATTATCTTACTGTGATCAAATCAAAATGGAAATGTACAGCATTGTTAGTTGTTGAAGATAAGTAAGTATTTTGTTTTATTCCAATTAAACAATCATGAATGTAGATATATCTCACTGTGCTGTCAAATATAAATATTCTTCACTGTGTGCGAGTGTTAGGGCTATGTTGGTTCATCCTCCAAGGGGGGGGGGGTGAATGCAGGCAGCTGTCATGCCTGGTGCAGTGAAGGAAAGGCATGATAGTGGCCCAGCAGCAAGCTACTCGACACGGTTGAGGAAGGGCGCGATGGAGCCTATGTCCTCGCAGTCAGGTATCATCTTGCCATGGAACTTGAGGCAAGTGTCGGCACACAGCTCGCCCTCGAAGTACTCGCCGAACATACGCTTGCACTGGGCGCAGTTACGTACACACAGAGCCACGTTGTTGGCTTGGCTGGTGGGCAGGAACACCAGCAGGGCGACTATCACTGCTACACGAGCATACATCCTCACTGCAATACACACATCACCATGTGCAGCTAACATATGTCACTTACACGCTACAACAACGTGGGTACATGGGAGCGTTCTCGCGCTTTACAAGTCTGTAAGGATAGGTGTGTGTGTGTGTGTGACAGATTATATATATTATATATTCATACACACATACACATGTTCATACACGTGGTTGAATTCGACCGACAAACCGTGGGAGGTAATTCCTGAGTAAATACTAAGCACAAAATATACAGAACACTTTGTGTCTACAGTTAATATTAACGAAGAAAGAAGAAATAAGCCTTTGAAGTTCAAATTTTTAAACGGTGTTTTCCTAAAATATGGGAAAATAACTTACTTGGAGGAACAACACTCCGAATATTGTTTTTCGTTGTTGGGTTCCTCTGATCCATAGCAAATATCTTCCATACATATGAAAATAACAGGGGTGGTCTCCCTCTACTTGCTTACAACTGTTGTAGCGTCAGGAAATTCGAACATTTGATTAAGGTTTATTGAGCTACCCTAAAAGGGGTTGACATTAGACACGTGGGCGACTTTGGGACATTTGTATTGTATTTTTATTTTCCTCAATTGTGAACTGTGAGTAAATATTAATTAGCCTGAATATCATGAGGATATTTATTATTCGTAATTTATAGCAAGCCAATGTCTTCATTCAGGGCCACTTTATACGCGAAAAATATATTTTGTGATGTTCCAAAGTCAATCTCGCTTGAGATATGTGACATATGTAACAAAACGATCCTCCTGTTGCCACATTCCATGACTTATTGTTGTTCAAAACGCACCTAAAGATTGAAAGATTACATGTAACGTTAGAAAGCCTACAGCGTAGGCAATACCGCGTACATGTGTGTAAAAGTTGTTCTCAGCGGACAGGCGATGGTGGAAATTAACTGTAAACAACGTGTACCATGCCTTTATCAACTAACTGCGCTGTATAAATACATAATATATATAAATACATGAAAAAACACGCCCACACATGTTTTTCAAGTATTTTCCAGATGACCATTTTCTCGTCTGTGTACCGGTGTGCGTGTGTTAGTGTCCGTTTTAAAACTTTTGAACCCCACGTCCGCATTCCTTTAAAACAGTGTACACTTGCTTTATTTGACAAGTTACTGTGCTGCTTGTAATTTCGACATTAGTCGCTCACACCGTAGGAACTTATTGCCCACTCGCGAAAGAACCCTGATAGATACATCTACAAAGCATTGTATTCGGAAGAACGTATTGACGTAGCTCCCAGTTTTAGAACATGTATCTTAATAATTATATATTTTTAGTTTTAGTTACGCAAAATTGAAGGGTTCAAACCAAACGTAACACTTAAATTTCATATAATGAAATTCAATTTATACGTGAATTTTTGTAACCCTCAACTTTGAAAAACAGCAATATATGTGTAATAAAAATTAATGTTACTCGGAAACTACAGAGCCTATTTCCGCCATGTTTTAGATGTGAGAAAAATAGTCACCTTCTAACGGAAGTGCAACTTACTTCATTGTTTTTATTCTTACTTTAAACAAAGGCTTTAAAACCATTTTGTGGCCATTCGTTATGCTCACATAACCAATTGTAAAAATTTAACAGTAAGAAACATTAACTAACCACACTACACGTGATACTTCCACGAGCCGAACAAACGGAGTTGTCGATGTCGCGTTAAGATATGTGTAACCCATCTTCCTATACACTATGTCCTTGTACGCATACATTTATTTTCGTTCACAGCGCATCGCCCGGCAACGTAATATTGCAGCTCCCTCTTTACAGTGTTGCAGTGCCTGCTAATGACACATAAACAAGGCCACTTACGCATGTAGCACGAGGTCGCATAACAAAAGATATGAACTTGCTCACAACTGCCAAGGACATGAGATTGGATACATTCAGAATATTCTAGATATGCCTTCTTTGTCTTCAGTTGATCGCTAAAGGACCATTCAAGAAATATTCTTCCGTACGATGAAAAGAAAATGTTAACGACACCGCGAATTAAATTTACTGTATTTTCCCATGACAAAAATACGATCGCAAAGTGTGTGAGTGTATTGGCGAGCGGCGTCGGTGACAGCGGGTGACGAAGACAACTATGACATCGGGGAGGTGCCGCTTTGTCAGTGACATTGGACGGGAGACCTGCGGTGAGTTAGCAGAGACTTGTGGTGGTGGCATTTTTGTTTGTGTGATTGGGTACATGTATGAAGGAAGTCACTGAATAACGTTTAAAGCTCTACGTCCAGTACACTTATGGTCGCAGATGCTGTTGTCACATACATGCGGTCTGTGAGGTTCGCAATCTGCAAATACAATCATTTAAGAGACAAGTTTCTCTCAAATGGCTAACTCTAGCAACTTTCGACAAGTCGAAATTTACAAATAATCTTCACGGCCTGTTTAATGTTCTGTAGTACAACACGAATTGCAGTGAATCTTTCCGAAGTTGTAGGCAGAATAAAAGTGTCATGTTTCATTTCAATAAAGATGAGCAAATTATTTTACTAAACTAATTTATTTAAAATTAATTTATGGCGTTTATGAGACACTGTATAGTGTTTAGTTGTTTGAAGTCAGTTGAATTGTACTTTGAAAGTCTATTTTTTAGGGTTGTATCATTCCCACTATATTAATTTTGGAGACAAATTAAGAAAACACATTTTCGGCTTAACTTTTTTGTGTGTATTACATACTCGTATATGGGACGTACAGAAACTGCCGCATAATAAGCATACCACATTACTCCTGGACAAGACTGAGACGGAAAAGTAATTGGCAAAATGTTGAAGGCTGGCATTGTTTGCGCACCTTGTAGCAATACAGCACGGAGTTAGTCTCATCTTGCGCTCAACAGATATCTTACTACTACTGGTCTGACCTGCATATTATGGGCGCAGGTTCAAGTTCCTAGCATTCCAAACAACAGTCTACATTTACTTGACTTATGAGCTGTGCTTTGATCGGAGCGTGAGAAAGAATGGTCGGTCCACAAGTCCCTGGAACATTGAAGTGGAGAAGGAACCGGTTTTTCACCGCCTTGAAGACCACTTTTAGATATTTTAGTTTTAAATTGCGGTTCTGTGGCCTCGTCCAAAATCGCATGCAAGCAAATGCATATTTGGCCCGCTTTGACAATACAGTAGAGAAAGTACTTTTTTTTTCATCTCGGGCGGAAATTTATGATTATTTTTAAGGTAAGAAAATTTTTAGACGATGTTTGAGCGAACGATGACAAATTCTGAGGATAAACGAAAGGAAGGAAATGGATGTCAGGCCGGCGGCCGTGACGTCATCGCAAACACCTAAGCTATGGACACGAATGTCGCTACCCCGTTGGTACATGTATATCTGTCTATATGTATAATATATAAACTGTGGCTTTACATAGAGAAGGCGTGATGGCATCGACAACACTCACCACTGGAGAGAAGATGCAGTAAGGAACTGGCTGTATCGGAGCCAACGTCCATACCACAGCCACAGAACAGATCTGGACACTGAGTTGAAAAATACCTTCTGTATGACTGATTGGCGCCACTGGTTTCAACTTTGCGGTTACTGGAACCACGAGTAACAAGTTCCCGTACGAGCCACTAGGAACAATAGAAGTACGACTGTATATTGCATTGTTATAACAACATATATTACTGGCTCTTTCAGTCGTAAAGGGGGCAACTCAGTATCATTGGTAGACAGACTAGTGTTCAGATCTGTGTTCCTAACACAGTGTTCTGGACATAGAGACACTCACCTTGCAGTTGCGGCGGAGAGCTAGGAGTCGAGAGATGACTGTGCAGGACTGAGGGTCCACACTCCGCTTATAAGGGCGAGTTTCTCACTTTATCTAACTTGGTTACCAACGACTTACCAGAAAGACGCCCTTCCTGCACCGCGGGTGTCGCATTACCGGCCGTGAGCAATCCTTCAGACGAGAGTGCCTTGCCAAGCACTCAGCATTTGATTTGTTCTGCTTCCCTGGCAACTCTTCTCTCTACACTTATCACATTAAACTTTGACTAAGTATCCTTCCTGCTTAATTGAATACACTCACTGCATCACGTGGAAGAAATAGGTTGGGGCAGGGAGGAATTAGCGATGTGACAGGATTGTCATTTAAGAGCGCTGTATTTTGTTCATGTAGATCGGAATTAGTTCGTATTCCGTAAACAGCACAGAAGTAACTCTTGTTCTTTAAAAGTACAAATATTTGTTCAATAACGTATGATATCTTCAAATGTTAGTGAGCAGCATAAAATGAGCTGAATGAAGGGTCCGACAGAGATAATTGGATGTTGCTACATTAGCGGTATCAAACTGCAGTATTTATCTCGTTAGAAATTGTCTTACGTTTCCCCACAAGAGTTCTGTTAACACAACTTAGTGGAATGATGAAGTCACTCTATTTCTTTAAGATTATTATTTTAGAATTTCAATTTATTCCGCAGAGCACACAAAGTCAGCGTGTAATTTCAAATAGTCCGGAGTCGGGAGGAACGTTTTCAGTTCTCTATCGCATTCGTGTTTGTACTTGCAGGAAAAGACCACTTGTCGGCGAGTTCCATTTCTACGAAGATAAAGGAAGAAATCTGGAGAATATGTTGACTTACGTTGTACAAACAAATATAGTTGCGAACAGCTACACAATTTAACTGTGTTGTTTCAAGAAACGTAAATTAACATTTATATTTCCTACAAAATCGTCAAATCAGTCAGTTTGAAAGGAATATATAGAACTAACAGTAACGCGCATATTTCTTCATTCTTCTTGTTTAACAAGACAAACAACGTTGTGATACTTGGCGATCACCGTACATTGTGAGCTAAGCCCTTGTCCATATTATTTTTAAAAAAATGTGGCAATATACAGTCCCATTTACTGTTAGTAGACAATGAACCCACGTGAAAACGTATCATATATGAGACCACGTGTTTTAGCCGGAACTAGTGGTTCACGATCCCTTCAATGGGCTACACATAAAGCAAGAGAAGATACGGCAGCGCTCAGAAAGATATGGGTACACCAGGGGGACAGTGAGTTCTGGCAAGAAGCATATTGTCTCACTCAAAGAAGAATCACATATCTGCTTTCACCACCAGTGACAATCGGGTGATAATATGGTGAGTTGGAAGGGACGGGCATACCAGCAATTCTTCTGGCATTGCTGTAGGAAGAGCCATAAAGCATTATTTCAGATAGCCTCTGGTAGTAACGTAAACAGAAGTTAGGCTACTTTGACTCTTTGAGAGATTACTTCGTCTCTTTGCAGGGTTACTTTGACCATTCAAAGTATTAGTTTTGGGATCTTTTTTGTAATTAAATAGATAATTGCAGGCCGAGTAATTTAAAAAATTCCTTTGATCAATCTAATTAACGTTTGAAACTTTCTTCAATTAACGACATAAAAATATTTTTGAGTGAACCAAAGTTAACCCAAAAGGTCAAAATAATCCCGGCTTACGGTATTTCTGTATATAATTTACATCCTGCAAGACTAAACTCGCCCACACGCGACGCGTGCCTACAAAATATCTGCATAGAACAAGGTTTCTGCTCTCACGTGTGTATAACGTGTGGGATCAGCTAAGAAGGCTCAAGTCCAGAGCAGTTCCTGTTGCACGATTTCTACGTTAACTGTGAGACAATATGCCTCGGTACGAACAAAATTGCGATATCTATTTCAAGCCACATCGACACTAAACTCCGAGTCCACTAATGAACAACCTCATTCTCTAGTGGGTTAGCGATATAGTCCTAATTCAAATCGAGTACATATCAAAGATTGTGATTTCTGCACAAATCACCTAAACTATAGTTGGTTAAGTTTCGCTAAATGTTTTCTATATGATTTACACACTAAAATATTTGGCGTGAGTTTTATTCAAAATAAAATACATGTAACTACCTAGCCTAGCCTTTGAGGTTACATAGTTTTTAAGATTTGACAAATCTTCTGTAAATATCTCATTGTATAGATTTAGGAATATTTGTTCGATTTATTAAGTTTAAAATAAAAGTGCTATGATGTAATAGATGCAACAGTCTTTGCTGTGATGGGATGTAAAAATATTTTCTTAGCATTAATTTTGAATAGCTGAGTAAAATCCTGTACAAGAAGTAAATGAAATCTAAGAGCAAGAAAATAACTTAAACACAGTTCTTAGAAGCATTCGCGATGTAAAGATATACGTAACACGTTGGCAGCAATATTATTCAGTTTCAAAAACATAAGCCTTTTATCGGACTCCCAGAAACTCATTTACTACTATCCAACATTAAACCAAATAAGCTATATTATCCACGTAAGTTATTTACCACAAATTCCATCCTAACGATTAAATACAACGTAATTTACTATTAGGTTCAGTAAAGAGTCATCACAAGATAAAGAACTGCAATTTAACTTAGCAGTATTATATGTGCCGAGATATCGATATTAAGACCATGTCACGTCATTTCTAGTGACTTCAGGATTATGCATATAGATATGTATGTGTGTGTATATATATATATATATATATATATATATATATATATATATATATATATATATATATATATATATATATATACATACACACACACACACACTTGTTGCATATTAGTTTTACTTTGTAATGTAATTTAATCGAGACAAAAATTATATAGATTTGGCTAGTAATTTAATTAATGGGGGAATCTCCTTAAGTTTATAATTAGATTTAACCATTGTGTATTTTGTCTTAAAAAATTAGTTGACCCACTATATACTATTTCTATAAAAAAAACCTGCGAAACAGTTTTATTTAATATCTTCTCTTGTTTACGAACGAAAAAAAATTATTTTCGTAAAAGAAATAGAACTGACGGATCATGGCCTCAAACTAGTTTCCCCCCAACCCCCCCAAACAGAACTTGAGAGATTTCTATCGCTTTCATTTCAGAATGTAAAGAGAGGAATTCAGCGGTATATTACCATCCGTAGTACTGTACGTGATAGCTGATGTCTCGCGCTGTGTGTGTCTCGGACGAGACGATACAGCATAACAACTTCCGCAACAAACGTAACGTATGTCTGAGGACCTACGACAAATACAATAATTGCAAATTTTACACACCTTCTAAGGTAGGCCTCCACTTCTTTTTATACCAAGAAGTTTAATTTCTACAATATTAACTATTTCTGAAAAATATCACAACAAGAACGCTGATTTGGGAATGTCCAGATCTATTTGTCCAGTCAAGTTCTAACCTCCTGGATGTTTATGTACAACTTGAAATGCTTTCAAAATAAAATACTTTGATACTATGAACAAATTGCTTGATGTATTTAGAGTGCATGTAGTACATTTTTCATTTCTAATTATCAGTTGCATACTCGAGGTGGTCATATATCTCATCAATCAGATGGAGAACAGTGAATTTAGTTATTCTAGGACATTAAACTGTTATTCTGCTAAATTAATAATTGTTATATATGATGGTTTACGGCGGCAAAACTTGACAGTTTGCTGTATTTCAACACACGTTCAGCTCATTGGATTAGTACTGACTTTCTATTGTACGTGGAGCTGTTGCCTTATTTCACTGAGCCAATAAGAATCCCGGTATTTTTAAATATTACATGCGTGTTGGTCTGCAGACAGCTCTGTTACATTAGTCGTACGTCACCCAGTCATTTATGTTGCAAGAAACTACAGCCATTCCAAGGGTATGTTGGCTCAAAACGTTTCCGCGATGTACCTTCATCTCTAATCACTAAGAATATTTATGTCACAGAGACGTCTTCCTGGTAGTAACCTGACTACTAGAATAACTACATGATTTGTTATCAATAGAACTATGACTTTGTTGTTTTCAATATATAAAATATATCCGTTAAAAATTATACTGACTCATTTAACTACTGCAAAACATTACGAAGTAATATCCAGTTCCCATTGTTGAAAACTGAAAAACTAAACGGATGTCTTAGGCAGGATTTTTTAAAGCGACTTTTCTAAACGTGTATTAACCTACCACGCACGGTGCGGCCTTCCAGAGCTGACAGCTTACTGCCAAGACAGTATGACTGCCAACTTGCTAAGCTGACATTTTGCCAATCTAATATTCATGGGACCAGTTGAAATACCAACTGCCGCATTTCAAATTATCAGGGAATTTGAGCGCACCGTCAAACAAATGTGGGTCCACATTCTTTAAGCCGCGTATACACTAGGCGAACCGAGCGTGTAATGTAACATGTAATGTAATATGTTCGCCTAATTTGTACGAGGTTGTGAACATCTGACGAGCGCGCCACGAACGTGCTGCGAGCGCGTAACGAGCGGCTCGCGAACTGCTCGCTGTGAGTTGCGCCTGCTAACGAGCCGCACGCGAGCATGGACAGCTGGACGGAAGAAACTGTGCTACAGTTCATTGAAATGTATACTACAAATAATGTGGGAGCCTACTGATAAAGACTATTATAAGAAACACATGAAAGAAGATGCGTGGCGAAGCATAGCAGTTTTAGTAGGAAAAACCGGCTGACATCTGCAAAAAGAAACTCATTAGTTTACTTGCATCGTATCGAAGAGAGAAGGCTAAAGAAAAACATCAACTGGTACAGGAAAATGTAAGCTTTAGTTAATATGAAGTTCGTAGATTACTTGTTTAGAGCATCAATGTGGTATGAGAGATTATGAACAGTCGTACACATTTCAACAATGGCCCAGTGAAAATTTAAAATAAACTAGAAGTTTTGGAGTGAAATAAACGTTTGAATAAATGTTCACATCATGTTATATAGTGCAAAAAAGTAAACTTTAGTTAAATATGAAGTAGATAGTTTATTTATTCAGAGCAACAATTTTGCATAAATGATTAACAATTATGAAACAATCGTACATTGTTAACAATGGCCCAAATTAACCAATTTTTTAAGTAAAATATATGATTGAATAAATGTTCACATCACGTTATAAAGTTATTTCAAATATTGTTTCTAAACTATTTTCATCACGATCAATTATGGATGCATGTATGTACATGACGATTACAAAATAAGTTTCAACTTTACTTATAGAAACCTAGGACTATTTCTGTCTATGCTTTAAATATATTAAATGATGAAAATATATAATCAATTTACATAAGGTTTGTTTCAATAGGCTGTGTATTTAATTTGCAGGTGCTGCAGAGGTATACAACAGCAGGTGGTTCGCGTATGAAGCGTTCTGGTTTCTGCAGGACCGAGATACACCCCGAAAGCGGATTAGTGCTGAAGTATTTAATCTGTAATGGTCTTTTTATGCATACGTATTCTGCCACGGTATCGCTCGTTCTTTCATAAAATAATCGGTTAGTTCTACTCGTATGTTATTCACATACGCTTACATAACTTGTAAAGTTTTTGTACTGGCCGCAAATGAGTTGGAACTTCAAATCCCGTATAAGTTCCGAACCGTTTCTCTTTTTGTACAGTGCTGTACGCCACCATCGCCGAGGCTTTCGTTGTCTACGTACATTGCTTTGGTGTGCATATAGCAGCAAAGCAGCACTGCACAGAATTAGAGCCACCAACGCTTCGTTACTTTCCATGTCGTGAAGCTTCTAGATCTGAAGATACCTGCTCGTGCCGTGCTCGCTACTACTGGTGGATCAGATCATGTTCGCGGCTTGCTCCCAGTTCCCAGTTCGCAGCGAGCATTACGTGACATGTTACATTACACGCTGGGTTCACCTAGTGTATACGCGGCTTTACAACAACACTAGACAGTGTCACAGTATATGTTGCAGTATGGCGCGGAATGCTGTTGAAGGCCGTACACTGTCTATACGTTTCACATACTCTGTCAAATGTTGGCATCATACGATGAGCCATTTTACGTGAGGTATTTTTACTGTCAGTCAGTATAATTTTAGATTTTCCTAACATGAAGTTTCTTCCAGAAACGGTCAAGTGCCAGTATCGGTGTTTGTACCGTAAGCCTCATGAATTTTAACGACCGTCGTTTCGATGATAATTAGGCCTCTACGTGCCGCTATCTTGCAACACGAAATGGTTCCCGATCATTTTCATCGTGTACCGCAACTGTGATTTTTTTATTCCTGCTTGCTTAACAGTCTAATCGAGTGCCATAGCCGTAAGAATTAATTTCTCGTTATTTTAAATTACTCTTTTTACACAGGTTTCGAATTTGTTTCTGTATAAAAATGTTACTACTACTCAATTAAAATGAATTTATGGACAATATTTGTATACTGATATATCGTGCAAGAAAAACCACATTTTTGGGTTTAAGTAAATAATGCCATGTTAAAGTAATACTTTTTAACGAGGCCGGAGTAGACCACTTTAAACACCTTTATGATCCGCCGTCAGAAATTTCCCGTTTTACTGTTGATATGTCCCGGTTTGAAAACTGCAGGTTTTTTCTACCACTACGTATCCACAATTTCCTCTTATATGGCTGAAATTAGTGTCTGTGTTTGTCAACTTATTAAACTATTAAAAAAGTAATTTCAGCTAACAACTCTTGATAGCACTAACGGAATTTTTATTTAAACTAGGTAATTGATTTGAATATAATATCAAGACAGTTAACTTAATTTATTGCTAAATGACTTATGTTCAAAATAAGTTAGGGTAAGTACATTTCAAACAAAACATCTCTGGACGTAGCCTGTCAAGTTAAAAGACAAAATCGGCTGTCAAACTTCAGTCACAATAAGGCATTATTATTATTATTATTATTATTATTATTATTATTATTATTGTTATTATTATTATTATTATTATTAAACGGCTCTGTACTTTGGCAATTATTTTTATCAATAAACAAGGTATACGAATTTTCATTCCAATTATTTAAATAAATTGTGAATTAATACATAAGAGGAGTTTATGAGAGCTTATAAATATTATGTGTTTTTTTATGCAATAATGCCGTTGCTATAGATATAAGCTCTGAGAATATTTCAGCAAATATTACACTATCATTCACTTAAATTAACGATTTTCAAAAATCATTGAAATGTAAATGGTACTGTAACACTTCAACTTCTTCAAACATAAAAACTTCAGTAAAAAACTGTCCAACATAAATCTTTCATGATTTCGTCATCTTCTTAGGTTTCAACACAGTTAGTATTTCTTTATTTGAGCCAGCCTCGTTAGCTCGACAAAAGGAAAGAAAGCATCATAGCTCCTTCTGTAACTGGCTGATATATTGCAGAAAAGGTATGCCTCTCCTGTTATTTTCCTCCACTATGCCCTTAGGGATAGTGCCAAATGTCCTATCAACAAGTTCCTCCTCTTCCCTTGGTACAAATGTGGACCTTCTCGTCTGCTTGGAATCAATGCCGCTGTAAGTAGTAGGTTTTGTGTATCTGTTTCAAATGTCCTCTTTTGACGTTGGGAACAGCGGATCGATTAAGAGCCGGAATGCAAGGCTCGACAAGAAGCATATCGCATCTGTTCACAGCGATCTAATCTGGCGTGCAAGGTTTTCGTAAAAGTATGTTTTCCTGGGGGACTCTTACGCGGCGACCATAAAATTATACGTTTGGATAGTTTGAAGTGACGGCCAATGCACGCATCTCGTTTTGCACTTCACAATTACACATGGTATTTTCAGAGTTATATTAGTCAAAAAAAAAAAAGAAGTTTTTTTGTTTTTATTTTTTTTTTTTATTTTAAGAGACCCCAAAATCACGTTTCTTACAAACTGACTAAATATTTGAAAATATATTAGCGTAGTTTAAAGTGAGTGTTATCTTCGTAGACAAACGTAATAAGAATATATTAAGCAGTTTCGCGTAGAAAGTACTTCTGACATGCTACAACGCCGTTCATCAGCCAGGTACATAGTCCTCCTCTTAAGAACTACCAGACATGATGATTACTGTTTCTGTGTTGTGATTTAAATGGTACATGAAATATCATCTTTCTTAAATCCAGCAAACAAACACTGACTTACCCACTTCAGCTCATACAAAGTTTTCTATTCTATTTACTTTCAGCATTTCTGTCTTCTTCTTTCTCGCTCTCTCTCTCTCTCTCTCTATACATATATATATATATATATATATATATATATATATATATATATATATATATATATATATATATATATATATATATACATACATATATATGCAAACATATACATACATATAAATGCAAACATATATATACACATATACATATATATACACATATACATATATATACACATATATATGCATATATATACATATTCATACACATATATATATATATATATATATTAACCCCACAATAGTGCCATTTCTCTGCTTGTTTATTGTTCTTCAGTTTGCTAGGCTCCTTCTTCATGAAGATGTTGGACAAAACGGTTGATAGTATCTCTTCCAGTTACCTTGTCTCATGTTTGCTACCACAGTATCATCTCCACACCTACCCTTTCCCCTTTGTGTAGATGTTCTTTAGTATTTTATTTTACTTCTACATACTTTAAAAACGTACACAATAACAGTCAGCTTTATCTGTCAAAAAACTTTCCAACGTCGACTAGGTTTTTTTTTTTTTTTTTTTTTAAGTTTCCTTTTCCTACCTTACATGTTAACATAGGATTAGATTTAAAGATAATATGGTGTTTCCTGTACATCTGCATCTTATATGCACGAGGTGGTATTCTTAGAGCAGGTTCTTCACATAATATTCCACTCTTTGGAGTCACACTACAGACGCGGGGATCTTGGAAGAGTGAAAACAAAGTGTCTGGAACTGCTTACATTTCCTAGCCGAGTACTTTAATGGCATTGGAATTGTGACAGACTTCTTGTAGTCATGTGAGATGTTATTTTTGTCTTACATGTAGCAAGCCGTTTTACAAGGATTCCTTAAAACCCTTACATGTAGCAATGGTGAACTCTGCAGAATGTTTGTCGACTCAAGGCGCTCTTCCATTGTTCAGTTTTGCCAGGGCGAGGATGACCTCAGCTCTCAGGATTGTATCATTCGTCTTGCGGGTCGACTTCAGTTTCAGTTCCAGCACTACATATGTGACATTATTTCCTATGTTCAAATGTTTATTGCATTTATCCACCTCGAAGCTATATCTCCCGGTCATATTGTAGTGTCTCCTGCAGAACTTGAATCGAACTACTCTTAATAATCTTAAAACCGAAAAATTTGTTCATCTTACAATCTACAATTCGTTAGATAGCATTTATTTCTTTACATTTGTATTTAAAGGGTCTTTATCTATTCTCGTTTCTTTGTTTGCCGTGTTTCTTATAGTTCAACAAATACATTTACCATCCATTCCTTTTATTTTGGCTCTTGTCTTCAGTATCTCCGTTCTTTTGTTAGACGCCACACTTCATCGTTCTGCGTAGACAAACCTTCATTTCTTTTAACTTCATATGTTACTTCCTTGAACAGTAATTTTGCTACATCTACACTTTCCCTTATCTCTTTTCCAGCTATTTGAGCTTTCTTTAACACTCTGTAGTGAAGATGGCTAAACCTTTATCGGAACTAACGTAACTCCTGCAATATTAAATTGTATTATTATATCTTACCTTGGCAAATAAGTAATCTGTTTGATGGCATGTTTGGTGTTCAGGGGCTTTCCTTGTGTATCCTCTCCTTCAAAGACGTATTTGACAGCACTAGTTGATAACGCGTGGAAAATTCTGCCAGTATCTCACCTCTCTCACACATAAAATCTTTGACATTCCTTCAGCAGGAATGAATGACAACCAATAGTGTTGCTGTATGAGAGCTGAGAAAATCCACACACTAAATTATAATTAGTAGAATTTTCACAGTTTCAATATGTTGTTAGATTACTTAAATAATTTTACTTATCTTCTAACACGTGATAAATATCTTAATATCCCCCATATACAAAGCAAGCACACTGGTGATTTATAGTTTGATAGTTGTTCAAAGTAAATAATGAATTATAATACATTTTCATTAAGACTACCGTAAACTTGGGTAACATCGGCCCTGTGGAGTAATATTTTCTCATTCAAAATTTATGTTATGTTGTCGAGTAAAGAACATTTCTAATTTTATCTAACTGTATTAAATATATTTTTTAAGCACCAGAATTTGATTTTCTGTATATTAACTAAATTCAAAATTACTCCAAAACTAATTTTTTTGAGTGCGACAAAGTTACCCTAAAATGGGCCAAATTAGCCCCAGTTTACGGTACGCAATAATAAGTAACCTTGTTGGGTTGTTGTGGATAGTTTATTTTGAGTGATACTCAGTTTTGATCTGCTGGTTTATACGAAATTAAATTGCTTACAAAATTCATACTTCACTACAAACAGTAAGGTTTGGGGTGATTTTTTTAAATAAAGTGAAGATATAAATAAGAGTCCCAAGATTCTGAATTTGCGGCAAGCTGTCGGCCGTTGCGTCGACGTCTATTAAAGGAGGTGTGCCTCACATCACAGATGATACATCTCATCAAAAATTCTCGTTAAAAATTCAAACAAGTGGCGTTGTGGAAATATCACGACCGCTGCTCTCTGCATCGCTGGACGGAACATTTAATTAAAAAATACAATTCAAAGTTATAATAACTCTCTTTTAGGGAACAATCTACGGTAACTACGTTAGCCTTGTGGGAGGTTCAGGACCAAGCCTCTTTGTCAAACACTCGCGAATAATCCCGGTTCAAGGAGCACTCAGCTCTCACCTCGAATTCCTCTATCTGAGGTTCGGGCCAGAGTCCCTAAATAAAAACCGCAATGAATCCCTACTTGCGGTACACACAGCAAACACGATTTCCGCCTCCCTATAGATGTCTGATCGAAGTCCCTAGTTAATGATCACATTGAATCCCTACTTACGGAACACACAGCAAACATTGTCCGCCACTCTCACGGTGTCAGGTCGAAGTCCCTAGTTAATGATCACATTGAATCCCTACTTACGGAACACACAGCATGCACGATGTCCGCCTATCACAAGGTTTCAGGTCAAAGTCCAAGTCAATGATCGCATTTAATCCGTACTTACGGTACACACAGCAATCACGATATCCGCCTCGCTCAAGGTGTCTGGCAGAAGTCCCTAATTAATTATCGAATTAAATCCCTAGTAACGGTAAATACATCAAACATGATGTCCGCCTCTCTCAAGGTATCAGGTTGAAGGCCATAATTAATAATCGCATTGAAACCCTAATTGCGGTACACACAGCAAACACGACGTCCGCCTCCCTCAAGGTGTCTGGTCGAAGTCCCAAGTTACGGATCGCATTGAATCCCTACTTACGGTACACGCAGTAAAAATTATGTCCACCTCTCTCAAGGTGTCAGGTCGAAGTCCCTAATAAATGATCTTATTTAATCCCCACTTACGTTACACACAGCAAACACAATGTTCGTCTCTTTCCAGGTGTCTGGTTGAAGTCCATAATTAATTATCGCATTGAATCACTACTGAAGTTACACATAGCAAACAGGATGTCCGCCTCCCTAAACGTGTTTGGTCGAAGTCCCTAGTTAAAGATCGATTTGAATACCTATGGTATCCTCCTCTCTCAAGGTGTCTAGTTGAAGACCCTAATTAATAATCGCTTTTAATCTGTACTTACAGTACACACAGCAAACACGATGTCCTCCTTCCTCTAGAGTGATGGTCGAAGTCGCTACTTAATGATTGCATTGAATCCCTACTTACGGTACACAGCTACCACGATGTCCGTCTCTGTCAATTTGTCATGTCGAAGACTCTAATTAATAATCGCATTGAATCCATACTTAAGGTACACACAGCAAACACGATGTCCGCCTCTCTCAAGGTGTCAGGTCGAAATCCCTAATTAATGATCGATTTGAATACCTACGGTATCCTCCTCTCTCAAGGTGTCTAGTTGAAGTCCCTAATTAATAATCGCTTTTAATCTGTACTTACAGTACACACAGCAAACACGATTTCCGCCTACCTCCAGGTGTTTGATTCGAAGCTCCTAGTTAATGATCGCATTGAATCCATACTTACAGTACACACAGCAAACACAATGTCCGTCTCCCTCGAAGTGACTGGATGAAGTACCTAGTTAGTGATTGCATTGAATCCCTACTTACTGTACACAAAACAAACACGATTTCCGCGCCTTTCAAGGTGTCCGGTCAAAGTCCATAATTAACGATAGAATTGAATCCCTACTTACTGTAAACACAGCAAACTCAAATGTCCGCGTCCCTCTAGATGTCTGGTCGAAGTCTCTAGTTAACAATCGCATTGAATCCCTACTTACGATACACACAGCCAACACAAAGTCCGCCTCCCTCCAGGTGTTTGGTTAAAGTCCCTAATTAATGATTGCATTGAATTTCTACTTACAGTGCACAGCAAACACGATGTCCGCTTCTCTCAAAGTGTCAGGTCGAATTACCCAAATAATTATGGCAATGAATCCCTACTTCCATTACACACAGCGAACACGATATCCGCCTCTCTCAAGATGTCTGGTCGAAGTCATTAATTAATGATCGCGTTGTATCCCTACTTTCTGTTCACACAAGCAAACACGATGTCCGCGTCCTTCAAGGTGTCTGGTCACTATCTCTAATTAATGGTCGCATTGAATCCTTACTTACGGTACTAACAGAAAACACGACGTCCGCCTCTCTCAAGGTGTCAGGTCGAAGACCCTAATTAATGATCGAATTAAATCCCTACTTACGGTACACAGCAAACACGATGTCCGAGTCTCTCAAGGAATCAGGTCGAAGTCCCTAATTAATTATTGCAATGAATCCCTACTTACGGTAAACACTGCGAACAAGATGTCAGCCTCTCTTAAGATGTCTGGTCGAAGTCATTAATTAATGATCGCATTCCTTCCCTTCTTACTGTACACACAGAAAACACGATGTCCGCCTCCCTCGAAGTGACATTTTGAAGTCCCTAGTTTATAAGGACAATGAATCCCTACTTATTGTACACAAAGCAAACACGATGACCGCCTACCTCGAAGTGACTGGTCGATGTCCTTGTATATTATAACGCGATTAATCCTTACTTACGGTACAAAAACAAACACGATTTCCGCCCCTAACCAGGTTTCTGGTCGAAGTACCTAATTAACGATCAAATTGAATCCCTACTTACTGTAAACACAGCAAACACAATGTCCGTCTCCCTCGAGGTGACTTGACAAAGTCCTTAGTTAATGATCGCATTGAATCCCTTCTTACCATACACACAGCAAACACGATGTCCGTCTCTCTCAAGGTGACTTGCCAGTCTCCCTAATTAATAATCGCATTGAATCCCTACTTACAATACACAAAGCAAACACGATGTTCGCTTCTCTCGAGGTGAATGGTCGAAGTCCCTAATTATCGATCACATTGAATACCTACTTACGATAAACAAATCAAACAAGATGTCCGCCTTCCTCCAGGTGTCTGGGAGATTTCCCTAATCAATGATCGCATTGAATCCCTACTTACTGTACACACAGCAAACACGATGTCCACCTCTCTCAAGGTGTCAGGTCGAAGACCCTAATTAATGATCGCATTGAATCCCTACTTACGGTACACAGCAAACATGATGTCCGCCTCTCTCAAGGTGTCAGGTCGAAGTCCCTAAATAATTATTGCAATGTATCCCTACTTACGATACACACTGCGAACAAGATGTCCGCCTCTCTTAAGATGTCTGGTCGAAGTCCTTGATTAATTATCGCATTTCTTCCCTACTTACTGTACACACAGAAAACACGATTTCCGCCTCCCTCAAGTTGCCTGGTTGAAGTCCCTAATTAACGATCGCTTTGAATCCCTATTTACGGTAATAACAGCAAACACGACGGCCGTCTCTCTCAATGTGTCAGGTCGAAGTCCCTAATTAATGGTCGCATTGAATCCCTATTTACGGTACACACATCAAATATGATGTCCGACTTCCTCTTGATTGATGTTTGAAGAACCTAATTAATGATCGCATTTAATGCCTACTTACGAAACACTCAGCAAACATAATGACCGATTCTCTCAAGGTGTCCGTTCGAATGCCTATTTAATGATCGCGTTGAATCTCTACTTACGGAACCACACAGCAAACAAGATGTTTGCCTTCCTCGAGGTGACTGGATGAAGTCCCTAGTTAACGATCGCATTGAATCCCTACTTACAGTACACACAGACAACACGTGGCCGCCTTTCTCATAGTGACATTCCGAAGACCCTAATTAATGATCACATTGAATCCCTACTTACGGTACACACAGCAAATACTATGTCTGCCTCCCTCTAGATTGATGGTCGAAGTCACTAATTATCGATCACATTGAATCCCTACTTAAGGCAAACACATCAATAACGATGTCAGCCTACCTCGAGGTGTCAGTTTGCAATCCCCAAATAATAATCGCAATGAATCCCTAATTTCGGTACACAAAAACAAACACGATGTCCGCCTTCTTCAAGGTGTCTGGTTGAAGTCTTTTATTAATGATCACATAAATCCTTACTTACTGTACACACAGCGAACACAATGTCCGCCTCTCTCAAGGTGTCTTGTCGAAGTCCTTAATTCATCATCGCTTTGACTCTCTAAGTACGGTACACATAGCAAAAACGATGTCTGCCTCTTTTGTGGTGTCAGGTCGAAGCCCCTAATTAATAATCGCCTTCTATCCCAACTTACAGTAAACACAGCAAACACAATGTCCGCCTCCCTTGAGGTGTCATTTCGAAGTTCCTAACTAATGATTGCATTGAATCCCTACTTTCGGTACACGATGCAAACACGATGTGCGCCTTTCTAGATGTGTCATGTCGAAGTTCCTAATTATAATCGCATTGAATCCCTACTAACGGTACAGACACCAAACACGATGTCCGTCACTCTCGAGGTGTCAGGTCGAAGACCCTAATTAATGATCTCATTGAATCCTTACTTGCGGTACACACAGTAAACACGATGTCCACCTACCTCGAAATTCAGTTCGAAGTCCCTAATTAATGATAGCATTGAATTCCTACATACGGCACACACAGCAAACACGATGTCCGCCTCTCTCAAAGTGTGAGTCGATGTTCCTAATTAATGATCACATTGAATCCCTACTTACGGTACACATCAAACACGATGTCCGCCTCTCTCAAAGTGTGAGTCGAAGTCCCTAATTAATGATCGCATTGAATCTCTACTTACGGTACACAGCAAACACGATGTCCGCCTCTATCAAGGTGTCATGTCGAAGTCCCTAATTAATTATTGCAATGATTCCCTACTTACGGTACACACTGCGAACACGATGTCCGCCTTTCTCAAGATGTCTGGTCGAAGTCCTTAATTAATGATCTCATTGTATCCCTACTTACTGTACACACAAGCAAACAATATGTCCGCCTTCCTCGAGGTGTCTGGTCGAAGTTCCTAATTGATGATCACATTGAATCCCTTCTTACGGTACACACAGTAAACAAGATGTCCGCCTCCATCGAGGTATCAGTTTGAAGTTCCTAATTAATAATCGCATTGAATCCCTACTTTCGTTACACACATTAAACGCGATGTCCGCCTCTCGCGTGTTGTCTGTTCAAAGTCCCTAATTAATAATCGAAATGAATCCCTACTTGCGGTACACACAGCTGATTTATTGAGTCAGCTAAGTGACCTGCTGTCTTCTCCACGACTCCCTACAATAAAAGGTCAACAATAGAGCATACTTTGATCGTCGTGGCGCCTTCATTGCCTGTGGTGGAAGAGAGGAGGATGACTATGACTAGAAGGCTGCCTTCCTTGATGGATAAGGTGAGAGAGGAGGTGGAAGACGATGGCGAGGAGGATGAGATTCCTAATTCACCATGCCTATTTTAGAATGACTCCAGCATTAAGAGAGGGATAGGCCCACATTTGGATATATGGAGGACACAGCATTCTCTTGAAGGGCCTGCATGAGAGAAGTCGTGCCCTGGTCAACTATATTACAGCATCATGGCTGGAGCCTCAGCTTGTCAAATATCGTTGATTCCACCACGGTAATTCGCATCTAAAATGTGCTTCTCATGGGTAGCCTCTGAGGAGGGTGTAACATGTATTATAGTGTGAGCATGTATAAACTGAAGAGACAGATGTGTATGCAGATGTGGGGGGTTGATGTGTAGCTATGTGTGGAGCTACATACATATGGTGATATGTTTACAGGGGTGTAGAGTTTTGTGTTGAGGGTGAGGGACATTTCCAATGCCTTCAGTGTATGTGCTTCTGGTAGTTGGAAGATATTGTAATGGAAGGAAGATGATGGTGTCTGCAGTACAAACAGTGGTGCCTGTGGCATTGCCTGCACTGCTATGTGCGGAGGGCAAGATGCTTGTGCCGTACCTGTGGTACGAAGTGTGTTGCCTGCGGTGCTATGTGTGGTGCCTGCGGTGAATGGGACTATTCTAGTATTGATATTTGCAAAGAAAAATTTGGAAGTGATTGTGGTTTTACGTTGGTTATTTCTTTGAGTGTCTGTGTCTGTAGTTCATTTTCGTGGTTAACGTGTTTCGTTTGGTTATAATAGTGTACTGGTTTGAAATCATAATTTTTTTATGTATGCTTGTGCTTCATGGCGGAATTGTTGTCTGATTTATGAAATGTCTACGGGTTTGATTAGTGTATGTAGGTTTTGTTTGGTGATGTGTGATATGTATGTAGTTTGGTTATACATATTTTTCAATTGCTTTTACTCTTTGTCATTGTGTTCTTATGGTAAATATAATGGGTGGTATGTATGTTTATACTAGGAGTACAGATGCAATGAATAAAATGATGGTTTATATAATTGTTTCGTGGGTAGGGAGTAGTAAGCTCAGTTGTTAGATGACAGTTTTGTTGGTCTCTTCATGTAGAATATAGCTGTAGAAGTTGACTGCTGCACTGCTCTTGTGGATCTTGAGTAGTATCTTACCTCCTTGAATGTCTGGTAAGATTTCGGTAATGAAAGTACAATAGATGTATTGGTTGGTATGTTTTGTGATACTGAAGGTTTGAACTTTATGACTGCTAGATTTACGTTAGTGTATACTTGAAATATGGTTGTGGAATATGCCTGATTGTTCCTAAATTATAGTTGATATCAGGATCGCAGATAGTTACTGAGGCACTTAAAGTCATGTTAAGGTGAAACTGATCTGTGGGTAGATATAAAAACTATAAGTCATTGTAAAAGTCTGATGTGAGTGGCCTGGAGATGAATATTATTTTAAGTTCATTGTACGATAGCTAAAATTTGTAAGTCATATGTGAGGAAAATTAATAAGACATAGTTTCAACACAACAAAACTAATGACAAATGAAATATGGTGGCTCTCAAGTAGGTCGGGAGCACACAGAATTTTTGGATGGATGGTGTGAAGTATGCAGAGAGGGTGGAGCTATGTGTGGAGCATGAGAAGAATGAGGAACAGATTGTGGAGACGTGTGCAGAGCATGTGGAGACTTGTGCGGAGTGTGCGGAGTCTTGTACGGAGCATGCGGTGAGTGTGTGGAGTCCTGTACAGAATAAGTAAATGGGTTCTGAGATGTATATGGAGAGTGCCTAGTCTTGTGTGGAGAGTACATAGTTGTGTGTGGAGAGGGTTGTGGAGCACGTGTCGCATGCATAGTCTTGTGTGGAGCATGCACTGTTGTGTGAGGATCGTTGTAGAGAGTGCATAGATGTGTGTGGAGCATTCCTAGGTTCTGGTCTCGATCTACGTAAGAAAAGGGAAGATGGGAGACATCCAGAATATGTTTACTGGAATGATGTTAACGAAATTGTAGACAGATATATACTAGTTGCCCGCTTAGCATACTGGAAATAATTCACAAACAAGTAAAATATCCTGCATCATCGAAGAATTGCGTGAAGACAGATACATAGAATTAAACACCAAAAGACTGCTAGCGAGCTTCACAAGCCTGCAAGGTGAAACTGGTCTCGAAGTATCGTGTGGGTGTTTGCTTTGAAGGACTTGTATCAAGCAGACTCAGTTGAAATGATTTCTTATGCTAGCAAATACAAAGTTTACAAGTACATTCTGGCTGTTCTGGACTGTTGCAGTAAATATTCTTGGGCTGTGGCCATAAAAACTAAGAGTGGTGGGGATTTAACAAATGTGATGAACATTGTTTTGCAAGATAAATGTCCAAGCAAGAATTTACACACTGCTTCTGGCATGAATTCTACAACTCATCATTTCTAGCGGTGATGTCAAAACATAAAATAAACCATTAAATCTACCTAGTGATCTTAAGGCTACTATTGTGAACACTTTAATCGTGCACTGAAAAATTAATTTTGGAAAAAAAATTTTGCACAAGAAATCTAAAATTTGATGGATATATTGCAGAAGTTTTGTCAAATTTTAATCATAAATTACATAGGACCACGAACTTAAAGCCTGTGGATGTCAAAGACAGTCCTTTACTACACACTGTGTATAAAAATGAGAAGAATCTGGATCTGCACAAACCTAAATCGAAGGTTGGAGTCTATGTAAGGATGCCGCGAATAAAAGGTATATTTACTAAAGGCTACACACCAAACTGGAGCACTGAAATATTTAAAGTGGTCAAGATTCGTCCCTACGAACCAAGGACCTACTACCTAGTCCTAGAAGATGTAGAAGGCAAGGCTGTACGAGAATGTTTCTACGGCAAAGAAATTCATGTTACCCTGTATCTAAACATGTATTTTGTCGAGAAGGTATTGAAGAAGAGAGGAAATAATATGCCTGTGTGATGGATGGGGTCCGATGCAAGCCACGACAGTTGGAATCGTCAATCAGACATTATGTATATATAATGTGAATTCTTATGTATGAAAGAATAAATAAATATATCGGTTTAAAGCTGAATTTCTGTGTTATTATTTAAAAGGAAAAGTAATTTTATTGGGAATAGTTGGAACTGCTACTGGGGTGCTTGGAAGGCAGTCTGTGATGACTGCACACACAAACTTTGAGCGTGTTGAAACTCGAGGCGATGAGCTGTTCGGGGTAAGGCATGCAGTTTCGTCATCTTGCCCCGCGCGAGGCGCTGGACTGTCCCGTGTGCGGCCGCAGACCTTGTTGAGTCATGCTCCACGCGCATGTAGAGACCAGTCCTACGTGCGAAGAGAGGATGCGTACAGGGAGGCTGGAGGGTGTTTACACCTCTACCAGTTCATACTGCTTTGTCGAGTGAGCAGGAAGTGTTCCGTGCCTTGTTGGAGGAAGACGCCGAAACATTTGACGATATAATTCGTCTCACATGGAGGAATATACTCCAACACAACCACTCATTCATATTATGCGCGACCGAAGCAGGTCGTCAGTTCGTAAATCAGCTACACCAGTGCATCCATCTGTACCATTGTGTGGAGCGATGAAGAGGACAACACTGCAGGGCTACCGTGTATGGGTGTCTCCAAGGTCAAGGTTCTGCCACTTCAGGATAAAGGCAGTTAGTACACTCTGTGTTCAACAATGGGATCATCCATCGTACGAACCATGAACCTGGACTAAGTGTACAATGATAGTGAATAGGAACAGGAGGAGGAGGAAGATGAGGATGCTGGGGAAGAAGTGCGGCGGAAGTCCCATGTGCTGCGGCCCATGTTCGGGGCCAGCATGAGGAAATCCTGGAGCTGTGGCTCCAGCTACAGGCTCAGCATGCCATGGCGGAGATCCGCCACACCGCCACCACCCGCTTAAAAGAGTAAACTCATCTCCTCCGGACATTGGAGGGGCGAGGACCTGCCTAGTCGCCTCAAGAATGATAGTGTTCTGTGAATATAGTGTAAATATTGTGTATATAGTGTTTTATAGTGTGTTGTATATAGTGTTTTTAGTTTTTCAATGAATGTATTATTTTTATAACTTACATTGTATGTGTTGAGAGACATAATTTCATATGCCTGTCATAACATTTTCTGAAAGACCATCATATGCACCAGTCCTTGTGCACTCAATCAGTATTAACATGACACATTATTACATTATAATTAATTACTATAAAAGGTTTTCAAAATTGAAATAATTAATTGAAAGGAATAATAATGAAGTTATTACACAAAATAAAATAAAATTACTATGGTGAAGTATCATACTTGTCAAGACTTGTCAATCATGATGCTTGAAGGCATTCATAAAATAAAATTATATAGGTGATAGGGGCGAGGGGTCCTGCCTATGGTAAATTACCCATCGTCCTTAAACACATATGTATATTGGTGGAGTCGAATCAAGTGAGTAAGCAGGAAACAAAGATGGCTGCCGCTGTCTGCACTTCCTGTCAAGGTGATGTACAATGGGAAACAAGAAGAATACGGTGGGTGGGGAGTTAAGGGAGAGGGGGAGGAACAGGAGATGAGGGTTGTAGCTGGGGAAGTGATGAATGAGAGAGCAGGAGGAAAGTACGAGTGGAATGGGAGAGTAGGAGGAATGGGAGATGAGGGTTGTAGGGAGAATTGATGAATGAGAGAGCAGGAGAAAATGAAAAACAAGATGGCGGATTTGACATACCAAGATGTCGGATATGGCATGACATACCAAGATGTCAGATATGGTGTACCATGATGACGACCGAGATGGCTGACTGCAGCAGACTATTAGGTAGAATGAGAGAGGAGAAAAAAATTACGAGTTGAATGAGAGAGTGGGAGAAAATTAAATTAAATATTGCGGGCTCCAGGCTATGGAAAAATGACTGTTGAAAACTGGGGGGGGGGGGGAATTATTCCAAGATGACGTCCACAAACAAGATGGTGGATGGATACAGAATTATTTTTTTGAAATTTTTGGAAAATTTTGAAAGTGACGTAATTCAATATGGTGACCGGAAACAAGTTGGCGGCCAGAAACAAGATGGCAACCGGAAACAAGATGGCGACCGGAAACAAGATTGTGACCGGAAACAAGATGGTGGCCGGAAATGATGTATTCCAAGATGGTGGCTGTGACATAATTCAAGATGGCGGTGGTGATGTCATCCAAGATGGCGGCCGCGAATCCCCAAATCAGCGGCATCCAGCCTCTTGTCCTCGGACCTACCAAAACACCCTTCTACAGACCCACTACCACATATAACACGTTATTTCAAGAATATTTACGTTTTCTCCAACCATCGCTTGGATGACGCGGTATTTCTCCCTACACAGTAGCCAATATTTTAATCAGCATATTTTAAGTAACAGCGGTTCTTATCTCTTGTAACCACAAGCACCACTATATAGAAGTTTTGTAATCTAAAATTCTACTAAACAGGAGATAAGGTAGTACAAGTCGTACCATTATGATCATTTTAATTCCAGGAGAAAAAATATGTGAATAAATTATTCACAAAAGCAAATAAGTCGTACAGCTGGAACAAACAGGAACAAACCAAAACAGGCATGAAATAATAATCAAAATGCGAATTATAATTCGAGTGAGTGGAGTGCAGATGACCGAATATCGACTGTAACAGACACAAGGATTACAGCAACCAAGTATATTTGTCAGCAACATTCCAGATGTTGAGAGATTGATAGAGCATGAAAGGAAATAAGATGTGACATCACAGTTGTAAACAATATGACTGACTACAGTCGAAAAAAAAGACGATAATCTAAGCATAAATATGATGACGTAAATAAAAAGTAAAAAAGACATCGTGGAAAGTTCTGGATATCTAAGAAGAGTGCGAAATCCCAGAAAATTATAATATGGATGGCAAATGCTGATTTTCTATTCTCGAATTCAAACGCAATTTGTCACACTTCGCTCAACGTCTTAGGATTGTTCATTTTAGGGTAGGTTTAATGAGTAGAGACAAGATTGCTGACATAGATGCTGGAAACAAAAATAATAAAACGTAAGTAGGAAATAGTTTGTTTCTATGTACTTAAAAACGTTGAAGAAATTTGATTATATATATATATATATATATATATATATATATATATATATATATATATATATATATATATATATATATATATATAGTGTGGAGTTCATTGAAAGTATTTTTTTTATGAAACATTACGCCAGGTTTCGGTATAATATCGTGCAATATTCCAGCTACGTCGTAGTACAAATTATCGAATGTCATATAATCTAATTTGGCTGCCATGGCACTACAAAATGGTGGCCACATTTATAAACAGTAATGAACTAGGTGGGAGAGCTCCAGAGCACGATCACATTCCTGTCTAATACGCAACACATTAACTAAATATGAATACATCACATTCTGAAAGGAGGCCATTATTTTATCATAAGAGTACAACTCTGTGTGCGGACAATTATTTCTTCCGTGTGAAAGAGGTTTGCTTCTATCAAGCTTGTGCGTGAAATCTGTACAGAAAAAACACTGTTCAGGAGTTTAGTCATGTAATTATTTTACCTTTTATCTAAAACAGTTCATTCTTAGGGATTATGGTCCCCTAGAAAGCCACTTCTGAAACTCAAAATACTGGATGTCCAAATAATGTATGAAAATAACTAAAATATCAGTTCATAAAACACAGAAATGATTCTTGTAATATTCTCTGTTAACTTCTCAAGCAAATAATTATTTTACATAACCGTTGTTTGAAGGACACAGTGAATTTATTGAAATGTATTAAAATTCGTATTATCTGGCTTGAACAATTAAGAAACATCTATATTAGACATTTTGTAGAATCACATTTTATTTTAATTGTTGACATATGAGAGTTTAAATGTATCCCTTCCATCTTGGCAGGCAGCTTACTAAAGAGCGCTGGCTTCCACGGAGAACAAAGGAGATATGAACTGAACGTAGCCTAGTCAGTCACAAGACTGCAACTCCTCCAGGAGACACGGCTGCAAGTCGTCCTTCACCTGCGCATCAACAGTCGACATTATTCTCGTCTTATATAGACATCCAGGCAGCTCCATGAAAAAAAAAACACATAGCAGATACAGATATTACCAGTTATTTAGTAATACGTTACCATGCTTCCTAACACAAAAAAAATTAAGAAGAAAAAAATTTACTTGTAATGCAGGATACCATTCATAAAATAAACGCCCTTTAATTTCTGTATCAATAATAAGAAGGAACTGAGGAGTGATAACAATGATTGGTAGACATTAACAGAATGTAAGGAAGCTGAGGTGATTAGCAGCTGTCATCTGAAGGGATGATGACTGTGATGTATATAAGTAAAATAGAGAGGGCTGGCATTGATATGTAGCTTCTGACCGGAGGGCTTGAGACAGTAACAATAAACCCCACAAGAGAGAGATTCCAGTGATAACAGATGAATGGAGTATCAAAAGCAAGAGCTATGTTCTATCTTTCGACACAATTACAGTTAGTACTTGAAAATTCGTTATAAACAAGTGAACACAAAATCAGTTTGTGTGCGAGGCCATGACTAAAAATGGTGAAATATATAATGGTTCGGGTAACTGACCAAAGTCATAAAGCGTGCTGCTGACTAATAACAATGAAGATAAATTATTTGGAATTAAACTGTGTAAGATGGATATGTAGCTGTTTTAACATTGATGTTAAGGGACCGAATTTGTTTGTTTTGAACGTGAAATAGTGGTACAAAACTGCAAGCGAACTTGTTTTCCTAGGTGGTATAGACATCGAGCTAACTACCGGAGTGAGGAGAGTGAGAGTCGGATAGTCTTTTCTGCTCCAGACGGCGACCGCACCTACGGGCTCTGGGTTAGAGTCTGGGTGCGACCATTTGACTTAAGAGCGAGCACTGGTAGTGGAAGGACTTCTCTACCGAGACAATCCCGTCTCTCTCTCTCTTTTTTTTTTTTTTTTTAACGTTGCTGCTTATCCGAGTGAGTAAGTGAGAGATTTTGGTCAGCGCTCAACAACGAGTTGTTCCTTCAGCGCTAGCGAGGGGTGACATGAGGTGAGTGTAGAGCAGCACCGGAATGAAGGGGCGAGGGGCACGGGAGATCTCCGAGAAAACCCGCCGACAGACGGCATCGTCCAGCACGATTCCCACGTGCTAAAATCCGGGGACCGACCCCGCCGGGAATCAAACCAGAATCGCCTCAGTGGGAGGTGACTAATGGTAAAATTATAGCATGTTATTGGTGATAAATACTGTTGACTTGTTTGATGGACGCTGCAATAAGTAGCGGCTGGCTGGAGGAGTAGAGACTGAGATACAAAGCTGAGCATTAGAGGACAACGGTAGTGGAAATTAACAACTGAAAGAAAAGTTGTATAGACAGCTGTAAGCAGTATCTGCCTGAAGAAATGGTATCACTTCATATAGCTGCAGCAATTTATAGCTGCCGCAATCACTTATTATAACTGCAGCAATTTATAGCTGCCACAATCACTTCATATAACTGCAGCAATTTATCGCTGCCGCAATAACTTCATGTAGCTGCAGGAATTTATCGCTGCCGCAATCACTTCATATAGCTGCAGCAATTTATCGCTGATGCAATCACGTCATATAGCTGCAGCAATTTATCGCTGCCGCAATCACTTCATATAGCTACAGCACATAAGATATTATTTGTCATTGTCACCTCTCTTCATGTCAACGACTGCTATGCGAAGTGATTGCGGCAGCTGTAATTTGCTGTAGCTATGAAGTGATTGCAGCAGCGATAAATTGCTGCAGCTATATTAAGTGATTGCGGCAGCGACAAATTGCTGCAGCTATATGAAGTGATTGCGGCAGCGAAAAAATTATTGCTGCAGCTACAAGAAGTGATTGTGTCAGCGATAAATTTATTGCTGCAGCTATATGAAGTGATTGTGGCGGCGATAAATTTATTGCTGCAGCTATATGAAGTGATTGTGGCGGCGATAAATTTATTGCTGCAGCTATATGAAGTGATTGTGGCGGCGATAAATTGCTGCAGCTATATGAAGTGATTGTGGCAGCTGTAAATTGGTGCAGCTATATGAAGTGATTATGGCAGCGATAAATTGCTGCAGCTATATGAAGTGGTTGTGGCAGCTATGCAGCTACATGAAGTGATTGCGGCCGCGGTAAATTGTTGCAGCTATGTGAAGTGATTGCGGCAGTGATAAATTGCTGCAGCTATATGAAGTGATTGTGGTAGCGATAAATCGCAGCTGACTGCTATGCAAGTACTTATTGGTGATTATAGTGGTAAAAATATTTTTACTGTCAGTGTGGTGTTTATGGAAAATGGTATGATACTTAATTGTTATTGATAGTGGTTATTAGCAATTAAATGCGTTAAAATAAAGATAGCTGGGATATTACGTTTTATCGACAAAAAGGTAATTAGAGACAGTAACTACATTAAATATGATTGTGATAAGTTGTATTGCTGGTTACTTGAGCAGCTGTGGCACAAAGACGTGGTAGAATCAATAAGTACAAGTGTGTCAGAAAGTCGGTGCAAGTTATAGAATACGCACACAGTTGGAGCAGTGGTTACAGCGATAAGTACAGATGCTGAAAGTTTTTGCAGTGATAAACAGCGGCTATACACAGGGATGAGGCAGTGGCGTTTAGAAGCTGTCTGGAGCGATGGTATCTGTGGCAATCCTCAGCTGACTACTTTATGATGCAGAAGAATGGGAAGTAAATCAATGAGATTATTTTTAAATTTAATCCGTCTGTTTAAAGTACCATTTATAGGCAACAAGTCTTTACCGTTATCGGTACGAAGTGTCATATGTAAACAAGGATGTTATCGCCTCTGTCGGTATGAAGTGCCATATATAGGTAAGAATATATTTGCTTCGGTTGTAATGATGTGCCATGTGTGGGTACCATAATCTTTGTCCCTGTCCGTCTCAAGTACCACAAGTAGGTGGGTGGGAGGGTGCAGTGTTTACCTCCGTGAGCACCTGACCTTACCTGTAACAATACAAACGCTGGACAACACTTTATGAAACACCTGATGATCACGGATCACTGCCCTGCTCCTGTTTGTGTAGTGCTCGATGATGTAAACGAGGTCCTTTATTTTCCAACATTTGTCATCATACGGGGATCGTGTAGCATCGGGACTAAACAAGACATTCGTGCAGGTAATTTTTTTAAGACTCAAGAGAGTTTACTTACCATCTGGAAATGTTCATCGCTTTGAAGTTGAGTGAAGTGAAGAGATCCGTACGTGCAGTGGACACACGACTGCGTCGCTCTGCAACATCCCCAGCATCACATCATTGTGTGTGTGTGTGTGTGTGTGTGTATACACACACACACACACACACATATATCGCTATCTCTCAAACACACTCTCACTCATCCGTAAGTGCATAGGTCATCTTACATTCCTGTCCTGCTAATCCTGCTAACACGCCATTTTATATATGCACACACACATTTAGAAACATGCCAGAACGTTTGGTGAAGGTAAGTTATATTCTTGCCAATCGTTTTCTCGGTTGCCCTATTAATCTAGCATATGATCGGGCACAGATTACGGCATTCAACTGTGATCAAGGCAGAAAATTACGCTTTGTAAAGTTCTACACGTGCTACATTGCTTAATGATGGCACTTGTGAATTCGCACTACTCCACAATACAGGAATAAACACCGAACTAATTGAACATACAAACCGAGTTTCTATCGTTAAAGATAAAGTGAGCGCTCAAAAAGCCCTGATCAGTAACTATTTCCGACAGTTCATATCATTCCGCTGCATGTAAACATAAACATTGCCTCATGCTATCTTATACAAAGGCTTGTACAATGTTTACAACTACATTACACTGCTCTGATAAATGTTATCTCCGTATATTATATTCAATAGTATTCTTAATTATAAATACCTGCGATTTAATGTCTTAATAATTCTGGTTTCTGTGCCTCGACGTCAATTTATACGACACGCAATCTCGTAAATATGTGCACGTTATATTCAAATTTGCAACTCAACACTGTCACTAAAAAGCTCACAACGTAGTGAGACACGCATTAAGAATTAAAGTTCCGTCCAGTTGTATTTATTGAACGACGACGACACAGTTAACATAAACAATCAATACCGTATTTTCTTAACGGCGGTTTCCAAATTCATAGGATTAATGCTCGGATCCCTCAATCCTCGCAGCCTTCACAGCAATGCATCATTCACGGTAAGGGTGCATTTGTGTATAAACATACCTTCCGAATTCTCAATTCAAACAAATTACTATCGCAAGGGCGTAACCATGGATCCTTGAACCAAGGATGTATGGAAGGGTGCATCTTGGATACTCGGTAGAATTCGGACACGAATACAAAATGGCCGCATCACTCATGATGCACTTTTCAAGGATGCAAGGGTGCGAATGATCCTTCAAGGAACTATTCGGAAACAGCCCTTGTACGAAACAGGAAAAAATGTCTGCTTTAATTTCAGATACTCAAACTGGCGATCATAAAACATAACCATTTACAGTTTACCAATGAGTCCAATGACTAAACAGTCATTTCTAATAGGTACTTTTGAATGAGTGTATCAGAAACCCATATTTATTGCACAATGGACAAATACATTTAACTACGCTTCCAGGGAAAACAGCGAAAATCTAACAATGATGTCACCTGTCTTTGAAATTTCGAACTACATCAGCAGTGCGGAGCGCTAGAGGCCATTTGATAACGACTGTTGACGTTCAGCAGCCCGGTTGCGTCACTTTGTGCTGGTGCTGAGTAAGTCAAAGTATACATTCAGAAGATATGTCATTAATATCATGAAATAAAATTTTTTAAGTATATTAAATACACAGAGGTCGATTTCATTTGAAGTACGTGTGATAATTTGTTGATAATCATACACGCAATAATGTAACTCTTGTTAATGTTGAATTATATGCAGCAACAGATTGTGATTTTTTTAAAATGGTTAAATCTCTAGTTCTTACTTTATCCCGAATGACCTATGCATCAATCATTGCAGCCTTCAAGTATGTTCCTGCGAATGACATGAACATTTAGGAAAGTTACACAGCTTCTTTGCGTTGTAGTAGTTGCGCTGTGAACACGACCATACACTAAATACAGAAACCGACGAAAATGTATTAATTCTTCTTTACAGTTCCTGACCGTGTTCGATTGGCCGTCTAAGGAGCCTTACCACGCTTCTAGTCCTTGGAAAGTGCTTCGCAGAAGTGACGTCACACGTGCCGCTGTTCTAATTCACAGCAAAGGCTTATACGCACCCTAGAATGTCCCCTTCAGTTAAGGGGACGAGCCGCTTACCCTTCTCGAGTTCTAGATCCGAATTTACAAAATATAACCAACTTCATGAAGAGAACATGAACTTAGGGCTCAAGGACAAGTGATCAAGGGCACGTTGCACTGAACTGGAATACGGCAATTGTTTTATTATACGGTACAAAGGTGTGACAAGGGACACACGAGTTGGCTTGAGACTTTTTTATACTATTTTTATTTGCTATGTGTTTCAACGGTGAATACATATTTATATTATCTTATGAAAACAGTAATTATTTTGTATTTATCACAGGTATGGTGGTCATGTACGGGACGTCTCAAGTCACCCCCTATTATGGTACGTCAGAGCGATAAGTTAATGTAGTCATTGGTCAATGTCCACTATCTAAACACGGATTGACGTCTTGTACGAATAAATATACTCGTATATAACGTCATACTCTAAAACACTTGTATTGACCATTCTTTTGTAAAAATAAAAAGCAATGATGAAATATTTGCAGCTGTATTGCATACAAGTATAACTGACCATTTTGCAATTGCTGTTAGCTATAATGTACATTGTCCAGAGTTATATACAAATGAAAAACATTCAAAAAATGAAAGGAAAAAAACTAACTGAATACATTTCAAAAGGAACTTGGAATTATGTTGTGGATGAACAAAACGTGGATATAGCCACAAACATCTTTTTAAATAGGTTGGAACATTAAATAAATAAAGCATGCATTCGAACAGTCATGAAGCTAAAACCGTTGAAACTATTAAAGCCGTGGATTACAACATGGTTAATTAATTATATCAGAACTAAGTACAGACTTAACAAAACTCAAATAAGCAACATTTTAATGCACTGCTGACGTATCATTAGACCAATTACATAAATAGATTAACTTCATTAATTCGTATCGTTAAATATACGTATTACAAAACTAACTAGTGGAAGCAGTAAACGATTTAAAGAAAACATGGAAAATTACAAAAGACATCTCTGGATCTAAAAAAGAAAACGTCGATACTAAAACTCCCAAACGATGGAAAAATAATAAACGCTGTTTTAAATGCCGACGAGGCAGCAAAGGCGTTGAATACATAGTTTTCAAATGTTGGAAACAGTATGGCTTCTGCTATATTTAAAAATACCTCCAGTAACACTGTTAAAAGTAATATTATAAATTCAGAATTACATTGTAAATCTATAGGGCCTATTTTCTAACCAATCATAGAAAGTGATATAATTTCAGTTATTTCCGAAATGAGAAACTCAAAAGAGTTTGGGTCATTAGACGATAAGTACAAAATTACTAAAATATAGTAAATATAGTCTATGCTCACAGTGTTAACTTAAATTTAAGACTTGGGAAATTTCCTCGACATTTGAAATAAGCAGTTTTACGTTTGCGTAAGGGAGTAGATTTAGCTTCTGTCATAAATGACTGACAAATCTCTATTTTTAGTAATGTGTCAAAAATTATAGAAAATGTGTAAAAATAATATTTTTTCAATACTATCTAAAAATCAGTTTGGCTTTAGAAAGGTTTAAGTACAAATTATGCATGGGCCAAGTTAGTAAACTTTGTTCATTATGCAATAGAGAACAACAAAACATGTACTACTGTCACATTATATCTTGCCAAAGCATTTGGTACATGTCACATTCAATACTTTTAGAAAAAATTGAAAGAAAAATATTAATAATTGGTGTAAGGGGTTCGGCAAACCCATGGTTTTAAAGTTATTTAGAAAATATATCACAAATTGTTGAAGTAAACCATGAGTTTGAAATCTCAATGAAAGTAAATACAGAAGTTCCTCAAGGAAGTATTCTCCAACCAATTATGTTTTTGATTTATTTAAATGGTTTGTGTCATATAGATATAAATGGTTAGCTAATTTCTTATGCAGATAGCACTACGATTATTTTTTCTTCTGATACATGGACATCAATTATTAATATAGCCAATGAAGAGTTAACAAAAGTGAAATCTATGTTAGATAACAAACTCCTCTCTTTAAGTGTAACTCAATCTAAATGGATAACATTTTCAGCAAACAAAACTGGTCAGTTAAAATATAAATCAAAATTCATAACTGTAATAAAATGTATACAGATTGTAAATGTAACGTCGTGCAACAAGTACAAGAGACGAAGTAGGCCTATCTAGGTGTTAGGTTGTAATTTAAAAATGCGACAAACACGTTTCCTATATAACGAAAATAATTAGAAAAACCGTGTATTTATTTGTTGGAGTGGGATCTGTTCTATAATTTGAAAGTATACGATTGGTATATTTAATCGGTTCTGCAGTACAGCATTTTGTTTTGGGGTTGTATGAGTAAAACGTCAATTAAACCGCTTACTTTGATACAAAACGCAATTATACGGACTGTATTTTAAAATACTTTTAACCATCCATCAAAGGAACTTTTTTTAAAAGGTGTTCGATATCCGAATACTTTAAATTAGAACTGCATTAATCAGTTTATTTAATGAAAAAGTTCTTTACAACTCACACGTATCATAAATGACATAGAAACAAGTTTACGATATCCCTTGGTTCACGAAACTATTTCTCACAGATCAAAATTTTCTGTTTTCAAAAGTTGTAACAAATCTTCCTTAATATATAAAAAATAAAAAGTCGAAACAGAAATAAAATTCATATATCAATGGTTAAATAAATTAACTGATGGTGAGGTGTCTGAAATTTTATAGTAGGGTGTTTTAACATTTCTAATAATTTTGTGTGTTTTCATTGTTGTGAATTTTATTGTATCGTATTCCTTTACGTTTGTGTATTTTTATTTTATTTCTTTTGAGAGTTAAAATAACATCAATAATGATTTCATTATTTTTATAAATTGTTTTTGTTCATTTGCATTCACACACTTACTTCAAAGTAATTTAAGTTTATGTTAGTAAGTTTAACTATAAAGTACCAAATAAAAAAAGTTGTCTAGTAGCACTCACTCACAAGCTTAGCTATGAGAGTGTGTTGCTATCAATTTTATAAAGTAGAGTAAATTTTGAATACTGTAATTTGTAAATGGAAATTAATAAATAAAACGATATTTTTTTTTTAGTTTTCAAGCAGAGTTCTTGTAAACTTTTGTAAGTGTGTACCAATAATGCGCCAAAGGCGTATTAATGAAATTGATTTGGTGCATTTGTGCAATTTAAATATATATATATATATATTAATGGGTAATACCTTATATGGTTTTAGTTGAATAAATTATGCACATAGGAGACGTAATGACTACGTGATAACAAACTAAGGTTTACCAGACCGTCTGACTCTGTTCTGAATTATTCACATAACTATTCAAAATCATAAACAGAAGATAATTACAGCATACAGAAATTAAACCGAATTACCGATTAGTCTCAAACCTGCGAAATAAAAATAACTCTTGCGATTAGTAGATCATGATTTGCAAAAATTTTACACAAAATGTTAAGGCTGCATTTCTGAATAAAAAAAATCAATGGGCTTTGAATTAAAACCATTATATCTAAATAGATTACATACTTTTAAGAAAATCCCAAGAACGCTGAATAAAAGAAAATTATACAGAAAATTGTAAAATAAAATTGGCAAAAAATTTAACATTACGTTAGACAAATTTTAGTTGAAAATAAAACCCGTAACTTCCACTAGAACTGCAAAAGATGTGTAATAAAATATTATGTTTATAATTAAGACAAATACTTTATAACTTAAAATGACCTCAGTCACAAAACATCGTTGAAACGAGTGGAAAAATAAATTTATATTTTCCTATAAACTAACCGAATAACAGTAAATGTGAATGGCGCACTATTACAGATTTGTTTCGAAATATTTTTGTGAAATTTTAAAGAAATACTAACTTGTTTATTTCTCACTATCACATATTATAAATGAGTCTTTGTGGGCCACTCACTTCGTTCATTTAAAACAGCTAAAATCGCACGAGTTCATGTAGTTGTAATTTGCTGCTATGTTGTTAGGACCAGTAGTGTGAATCTAAGTTTTCAACTTCGAAATACTTGTGCTAATTGCGTAATGTGTAAAAAGAACTAAAAGCTCTCGGCATTCTAATGGCAAGTTGAACATAAATATTTCAAACTACAATAAATTACCAATGATTTAAGCCCTTCTGCAGCTCTCTGCGTTCAATTGTTAGCACCCGAGATACAAAATGTTAATACTTAAACTTTTTTCCGAAAAGTGAAATAATTTAGTTTTGATCGAGTTTCGAGCCAAATATCGGGAAAACTATTCATCCTACGAGGAAAAAACTTGAAAGAATATGTTGTAACTTTATGTACCTTTAACTTAAGCACAAAACGATGCATGTAAGCCTGTTATTTCTCCAATTATGTGCATAAAACAAAAAAAAAAAAATTAGAAAGACATTACTAGAAGAGAATGTAAAAATTTTCCATGATTTGTGGGAATTTTGATGAATATAAAGCATAAGACTATCTATAAGGAAAGACATGCTTGTTTTATTCAAAGGAATGTAATAAAATAATCATAATAATAAATATTGTCACTATTATACCCCCAAAATAATTAAACTAGAATACTCGAACTAAGGATATTCTACACTGTTGCCATGAACTTATTATGGCCCGTTGTGTAAATTCCTTTATCCTGATATCTTCGCTATCTTCCTAGTACGAGTAACAGTTTTCCATTTCTTCATTCCGGACGATACTAGGTAATAGTATGTTATAAAATACAACCAAAATTTTTCGGAGCTGAACTTGGCATATAGGATACGATTACCATAGTTGAGAATTTGTACAGTTCCCACTTATGTCGAATATTAACTGATACTTTCCAAATTAGTCCAGTGCTGCTAACCTGAATGGTTCTGCTGGCGCATCTTAGTTAGAGAGAGCTTGAGGCGGCAAAGAAAATGCATCACAAGCACGACTCGTGTTGAATCGCATACATTCATTGTCAACACTGTTCTCCTCAGTTCGGTGTTGTTGACACAGACGTGTTCGGGGTTCAGCGTTTCAAGAGTTTTTCGCCTTGTGTTTGTTTCATGATTATTTCATTTCGGGTCTCAGCGTAAATTGTACGTTTTTCAACTGAAAATTATTTTTCTTCTTTGTAAGTGCAAATGAACGAAATGTTGGTTCTGCCGAATATTTATCTTATTGTTTGTAGTACACTTGAGAAAGGCGAAGAATAGTTGCGAAAATAACTTAGTGATATTTCGCTTATTGAAGTGAGTGTTAAATGCGGCGTTCAGCAAAACCAACAGAGTTTACAATATTCAAATTAAGACATCGTACGTTATGAATGCAGGAAGTAATTTTGCATCATTTATCCGTCTAGGAGGCGACTCAGTTCCTCAAACCCCATCACTGATTCAATTGTCAAGAGGTTCTTTTGACTACGCGAGTCTTCAAAAAATGTATTTCCTTTGTGGAGAAAAGACTCAATGACAATTTCTCAAGCTCCAGCTTAAACTTCCCCATTCACAACATACCATACTCAAAGTATAATCACTGACGTCGTCGATTTCAGTAGCAGATGGACGTCGATATGATGAACGGGTACATCAGATCATACAGCACCTTGAATCTGAAACAGACCTCGTCGTTGCTGATGCCTGGTACCGCCAACAATGTCACAAACAGTTGTACAGCATGTCCATCTACAAGTCGAAATAAGGACATGCTGAGCCAACGGCAAGAACGACATACTACACCTGATTAGAGTTATGTGCTTAGAATTTAAAAACCAGAGGATTGAGATTGAGAGCGTTTGACAAGAAGCAAACAGTGGCATTGTAAGAATGTAATGATAGTTGGAGAGTATTTGGATCTTCTCTATGCCTTGGGCTCGACCATTGAAAATGTCTACTTCCATAAAAGTGGCAGAGATTAGTCAGGTTGAGTGCAGTTTTCCACGACTTCTTTCAGGGCAGAAGAATTGGGATTCATCCTGAAATTAGTACATTATATATGTATTCAGTGGGTGCGACACCACCACTGCCCTTTTATGCTAGAAAAAAAACCGAATCACCGAGCACTCTCCAGAAGGATTATCACCAGGTGGATCTAGCAACAATTTTTCTGCAACCAAATGCCAGTCACATGCCATTTGAAAGAACTGGAGAAAAGTGCCTTTTTACATGGAGGGGGGATGTGACTACATCTACGACTTTCTACAGGGTTTAGATACCAATGTGAAGCTTAACGTAGTTCGTTTACCTCCAACAGAAGATACTGCCAGACATTATCCCACAGCACCTACTACGAAGTGCAAAGTAGTTGGAGGCGGAAACAAAAGGTGTGAGATTGGGGTTTGACGAGAAGCCAGCAGGGGTTAACCCCAATCATTACAAAATGTTAACCGGATCTAAAAATACTCCTCTTAACTTCTATATCTAAAGCATGTCACAAAGCCGGGCTTAAGTAGTCTGCTATATGCAAATTCTGCTTCGGCAAACAGTACCTAGTATTCCTGTCATCCAGATTGAAGACAAAACAGATGAAGATGACCCGGACGATCCACTGTCTAGAGAAATGCAGATGAAGAAACAAACAACGATGTAGCACGACGACCTTCTACCAGAACCCTCAAAGCTAACAAAACGTTGACATTGCCCTTTTCTTTATTTGAATGTTTCCATTAAAGTAGCATTTAACGGCATACAATTTTATTCAATTCATAGTTCATTACCTACAATAGTATTATGCTTTTGTTCATTAAAATACCCACAAACCGTTATGAATAGTTTAAATTCCTTTCAAGTAAAGTCAAGTTTCGAAATTTTTGTTTTATACACATAATTGGCGTTCTAACAGGTTTTCAGGTGTTATTATATGCTTAAAGCTACAGAAAGTTTCTACATTTTCTTTCATATGTTTTTTCTCGTAGGATGAGTAGTTCTCCCGATATTTAGCTCGAAACTTGACTTAAACCAAAGTGTTTTACTTTATGGAAAAATTTTTAATGTTTTAAAGTTTTGTACCTTGGGAACTAATTTAACGACGACAGCTGCAGAAGGGCTTTAATTGTTGATAATATAATGTAGTTTGAAATATGTATGTGTAACATTTTCGTTAGAATGCATACTAACAGTTGTAAGTAAAATACTTAAAAAGGCGAAAATGTTCCCGTTTTTTTACACACTTCGCAGTTAGCACACATATTTCAATGCAGAAATCTCGGATTCGCACTAATGGTACTGTTCCGAATAACATATCAATCAAATAGAACTGCAAGAATTTGCGCGATTGTAATGTTTAAAATGCCCATTGCCTAATTAGCAGACAAATTTTTCCTAAAAATAATAAGACTTAGTTCTGTCCATATTTTCAAAAGTTTCTGAAAAATTATTTTTAGTAAACTTATAATCATTTTTAATAAAATAATGCCTTATGTCAGGAACAATATAAATTCAAGAAAATGAGTCGACTACTACATTAGCAGCACGTGCTATATTATTTAACAATTAATATATTCTGAGACTTACCAAAAGCTTTTGAATGAACAGACGATACTTTGGTATTAGTTCAACTAGAAAATCACACCATATAAAATACCATCAAAACTAACAATATACATAGAAAGATGAATAAGGAAATTAATACTCCAGCTGTGTTCCAATCAACTACTTCATTCCTTATCTACAAAAACGATTTACCACGGGTACTAACTAAAGGAAAAATAATGCGGGTGATATTACTGTATTAATTATAGAGAGATAATATACCTGTTGTCATGGACATTTTAATAAAACATTTTTACGCGAAACACTTTAAATTACCGGGAAATTATGTTTCTATGAGTAAACTGATGCTAAATAAGTCGAAATGCACAATTTTTCAAATAAAAAAACATTAAAAGTTACTTGACAGTACCCACTGATAATACGAATGAAAGAACTTGGTACACAAGGAGTACTTCGTCAATGACTTGACAGTAGTGTATTTTATTTCTGCCGTGTTCACATTTACAAAATTATGATTTTTTAAAACATTTTAAAACGTGAGACATCGCAGGAACAAGTTTGAGAACTCCATCAAAATATGCCTACGTATACTTTATTTTTTCTCATGCCGTTTAAAATTATTTGAAAATGGCTGCCTATTTTAAATGGTTTGACTGACTGCACAAGATATAACAGAAATTTTTCCTTTTAGAATTTATGCAAGATAGGTACACGTGTATTATTTAGTAGTTTGACTTGACTAAAATATTTTGATCATTCTGCGTCAAAATGTTCAAACTGATTGGTCTTTTTGAGTATTTTTTGTCCACACAAAATACCTGAAGACCTATTTATTAGAATTTCATTAAATTATTTACATATACAGACATTGTAGGATGACATAACTTTTTGCGTAGGTATTGAGATCACATTACGATCATATTTTCAAATTGAAAGCCATTTTTAAGTTTCATTGAACTTTAACACTGCATTTAAAAATGGAGAAAAGACTTGTCACCGTATTGACTGCAAATGTAAGTGTACCGAAATTTGAGAAACTCTGAAAAATAGTTTCTCAAATAATTTGCGTGCTCAAAAACAGTTCGTTACACTTGGCTATATTTGTAATACGGTGACCGGTCTCTTGTTCATTTTTAATGCAGTTTTAACGCTTTTCGAATATGGTATCCTTTTAAATAATTTTTGTCACACAAGATGACTGCATTACTATTTTCGTAAACTCTGCACGGGTACATATATAGCAAGGAGATGACTCCTATATTTTGTTTTGCTGTGATTATATTTTTAAAATGGCTACCAATTTAACACTTCTAAATCAGGTGAGAAATATTTAAAGAAACTATTTTTTTTCCTAAATCTGTCAAACTCTATGCACATATATTATTTCAGTATCACTTAATTGTTATGTTTTTGTGCAAGTATTCATTTACAAAATTTCTGCCATTTTGAATAATGTTGGACATTTTATATTTCGTTTCACTTACTTCGATTATACTTGGTTTATTATTATAAGACTGCAATTCTTGAATGTAGAAAAACACGAATAAAAAAAGGTTCCTTAAAAAATGTCGAGAACTGACACTTCGATTGCAACCGAAATACTATATTTTAAGAGCTTGTTGTCAAATATTTTACTTTTATGTTCATATTTTATGTAATTACATCGTGTTAGAAAAGAGCATCACTTGAATAAATAAATGTGTTAGTAATATGCATAACGTAGGTGCGCGGTTGTAACTTTATGGGTTAGTACATATTATTTTATTTTTTTGTATTTAATTATTTTGTTCTTTTAATTTAAATACATGATTTCAACATTTTACACTTTTTAATTTGTTCTATAAATTTAAAATGTATTGTTTCAATGTGAGTAAATGTGGTTTGTTTAAAACACTCCGAACTTTACCCCATTTATACATTTCTGTCTTCATTCTTTGAAGTGTTTAACAATATTTTGGGTTATTTAATTTTTCAAATATTATTTTTTAAGTACGCTTTAGTACTGCTGTAAAAGTTTGATAATTTCACCCAAGGAATTATAAAAAAAACTTTAAAAATTCAATTGCGTTAAGATGCTAGTAATTTGCGACCGGTATGCAATTGGATTGGCTTGTACTATTACATTTAAATTTACAGTTTTATTTAAAAAGATATTACACAAGCTATACAATGTTAAAAACTTCTAATTTAGTTTTATATGTATTTCAAAATCAGTACAACAGGGTTCTACAGTTTATTTTTTTTTTTTTTATTGAGGTTAGATTTATAATAAATAAAACCAATTTCTGGCATCACAATTCAGTTATGCAATATTTTGCGATTATTTCGGCAATAATGTTTCATTTTCTCTGCAGTAATCTATGTTTAAAGTTTTAAAATTAGCTAACTATTTGTACAAATTTTCAAATGAAATATTTTATTAAAAATTCGTGAATCTAAATAAATTTGATTTTATATTTTGTATATGAATACAAAACAGTAATTAATTATTTTTCTACTAAAAAAATTAATCCTTCAGTATATTTATTTATGTTGCCGAAGTATGTGCTTGTACACTTTGCAACGATATGTTTTTACGCAAAAACAATTGACTAAACTTTTTTTGAAGAACAATATTATTTTGTGTATACAACTCGTGTTTATACAACATTTATTATAGCAATAACCGTAACGTTACGCCAAGGTACGATACTACTGGTAATATTACGACCGGAAGCTCTTTATGCAAAAGAATGGCAGATCTTGAAAAAAAAAATGTTTTGTCCAATAAAAGTAAATGGTGAATTCATAAGACGACACAGCCATACATAAATGCATGTAGAAAAGATCACAGACGCCATTCTTTGGAGGATGATTGTTTTCTCTGGCCGCATCGCTCGTGTAAGTTCTACAAGGTTGAGCAACCTGATCTCTAGCTACAAAAAACCAGCATGGCGAGGTTCGTCGAGGCGGAGAAAGAGGCAAGCAGTGGGACTAACTTAGAAGGATATCCAGAAACATTTTCCACTTGGGAAGGAATTCCAAGAGCATCAGGGTTTCCAAGAAAAACCGAAACTATAAACTGGCAAAACGTGGTCTGAAGCGAGGAAGGAACATCAAGCGAAACCAATGACTGAATAACGGGCGAAAGTTAAAGAAACCCAAGCAGCAGGTAAAGGACAGCTGAAATAGCGGGTTCGTAGCTGGCACAGCAATAAGAAGGAAGGAACATAAGAAAACATTTCAATATTAATGTTTTTAAGGTAACAGCTGTTATTCCATTTTAGTTCTGTAACCTTGATTATTTATTTCATTTACGCCTATAACTAGAATGTTTGGGAATTAACTCTGTTACACTTGTGTTTTTTTTTATACAAGGTTTTAAAGGTTAAAAAATTTTTATGTCGTGAATATCTTTTAATAACAGAATATCAAAATAGCAACCAACTCTCAATAATATATAATAACTATAAGTATTTAATAAAAGTTAACTGGACGTAAAGAAATGTTGTAAGTAAATGTGCATGTGCTTATTCTGTATGGGTAGACCTCAGAAAAAGTTAGTGGCAGTTTCAGCAGAGAACATGCTCGTAATACAAGACATACGAGTCATTTTCTTGGTCGTAGCTGCAGCGCTCTCCTGGGCTGCCCTCGAGCGTCGCTGATATCGACTGTAGCAGCTGCAGATGTCTCGTCAGACCTGACAATAAGAAAAGAGGGGAAACATTTGCTATGTTTTGAAGCACAAGCTGCAACTAAACACCGATGGAAATACTTTTTCTTAGAAAATATCCTAAAATTTACTTTGATAATAGTCTTTTTCTTTGAAACTTCTAATTTAATGATGAACTAATAAACTACTGTAAGCCTACAATCAGCGTGCAAAATAAACCTAAACCAATTATCTCTCTATATATAAAAACTAGCAGGCCCCCGCGGCTTTGCTCGCGAGTATTATTCGTAACAGATAATATTGACTTTAATTGAAAAACCTCTTTGTACACAAGATTGGTACTTCAGTCATCAAGTGTTAGAATGTCCAAGCGGCTAGTTGAACTAATTCTGCAGCAGGATAAGTAGCTATAGCTGTCCACGCGAAAAGCTGTCTTGATTTTGTCCCTGCCACTAACAGCGACTTCGCCTGGGCCTTATTTATAGCCCTGCCAATTTGAGGTTGTGGGGTAGTTACAGACACCTGAGGTAAGAGGTTAATCGAATGAAAAACATTTGTTTACCCTGTGCACAACCTTTGGTGACGAAGCCCTCAATTATAAATTTTCATAATATTCACTTTAACTTTATTGCCATTACAAAGTTTCAGTGGATAAAGGTTTCGCGGAAACGTATTTGGTGCCCCAAACCTGAGATTAGTGAGATGATGTATCGTCGGTTTACTGCCAAAAATGATAAAGTCAAAATGAGATAAAATTATAAAAATGCTAGAAATATGTATATGTTGTTCACGAACAATTACCCAAGTTTAAAGTCTATTCGTCGTTTCGTACTGTTGTGTCATAGTATAGTAACATACCACTTTTTTGTTAATATCTACAATTTAATACTGTTTTTAAACGAAATAGCATTTATGACTTAATCACTTTTGGCAGTATACCGACGATATGTCAGCTGATATTGTAGAGGAACCTAAGTGGAAAGCGAACTGCAATTTTACCCCTTTTAAAGACTACATGTAAATTACACTAATTCGACCTGCCTTGTAGTTTTTGTGTGTCAGAATTGAACGTTCACACTCAGCTTTTAACGGAATTCGAGCCCAGAACCTCCCGGAATTTAGACTTGAGTAACAAACAACTGCGTCACGTAACGTCGAAATAATTAATGAAAATTAAATTTTATTTAAAAAATTAAATATCTGTGTCCTGGGCTCATAGAGGTGAGGTTGTACAACACCACGTCTCGATAGGTTACTGTACAGCGAAACTCCTGTATAGGTTGTTTCTCGCTGCTCGTTCCTGCTTTTCTGATCGTCTGCCTTGAATATTAGTTTTATTCTTAATAATCACGTTTCTCATAAAAAAATACATGCATTTTTTTTTTAATATTTACGTAAGCATCACTCTGACGCGAACAACGCCTCAATATCGCTACTGGTTGGTGGATAGATATCGTGGGTTGATCGAAATCAAATTTTGTGCTTTTTCACCCTTTTGTGTGTCGAATTTCGAAATATTTTAAATTTACATCTTAGACAATTGTGTAAGTATTCAACTGAAGTGTAAATCACATCGCTAGCCCGTTCAGTCGAGTCAAAATCGACCATTCACAAAAAAAATATCACCCCTGCACAGTACTGAGAAATCGAATTTTGAAAAATCTGATAACCGTTTTGCGATAGTATCTGTAATCATCATCCTGAAGAAAAATTAATTGTATATCTCGACGCATCTTCGATAGATATCGAGGATTTATCTAAAACACTTTCAAGGTCTCTACACCACCTAAGAGAGTAAATTTCGAAAAACACTTGAATCGCGCTTTAGAATACTATAATGACGTCTCGCGGACGTTAAAAACATAACATTAGTCCGCTGGGTTCAAGATATATTGACGATTAATTGTAAACACTTTTCACCACTTTTCAACCCTTTTCATGTACTTAGGTGGCGAATTTCTAAAATTCCTGAAATTACTTTTTAGGTATCCTAAACAAAAATCACGTCGCAATATAAAAAGCTATGGGATCGATATAAGTTATATCGAATGTGAGTCGAAAATTCATATTATCCCTTTTTTAACCAGTTTAGGGCCGAATTCGGAAACTAAATTTTAAATGATACTTGGTATATTTACAAAAGCAACAATTTAAAGCAAAGAACACTTTGATATCACGATTGATTCGATAGATATGGAAGTATAATCGAAAACACATTTCACGTATTTTCACCCCTTTAAATAAAGAATTTCGAAACGTCTTTGACTCCTGTCATAGATATTTGTAAATGTAACCAATTAAAGTCATAAAAAACACATTTTGCCCCTTTTTACTGCCTGGAGGTCGAATTTAAAAAAAAAACTAAAACCACTTTTAGGGTATTTACGTAAACAATATTTTGAAGTGAATATCGACTCTCTATCCCGAAAGGTTAGATAGATATCGATAGTTGATTGGAAACACATTTAAGGTCATTTCACCCCCTTAAATGTTGAACTTCGAAAAATCCTTAAATTGGACAATATGCATTTTTACGAGTGTCCTATTAAAGTAAAAATCACGATGATTGGCAGTCGGGTTCGAGCTCTATCGACGTTTCTTCGGAAACACATTTCACCCCTTTTCACCCCCTTAGAGGTCGAATTTCAAAAAATTCCATCTTAGTGCTCGTCTACAACCTGGGGGGAACCCACACAAAAAATTTCGCGATTCTAGGTCCAGTGGTTTGGGCTGCAGTTTGATATGTCAGTCAGTCAGTCAGCTTACATTTTTTATATATAGAGAGATGAAAGCTGACTGACTGACATATCAAACTGCAGCCCAAACCACAGGACCTAGAATCGTGAAATTTTTGTGGGGGTTCCCCTCAGGTCGTAGGCCAGCATTAAGAAGGGATTTTTCGAAATTCGGCCTCTAAAGGAGTGAAAAAGGGTGAAATGTGTTTCCGAAGAAACGTCGATAAAGCTTGAACCCAACGGTCTATCATCATGATTTTTACTTTATTAGGACATTCGTAAAAATGCATATTGGAAAATTTAAGGATTTTTCGAAATTCAATATTTAAGGGGGCGAAAATACCTTAAATGCATATCCGATTAACTATCGATATATATAGAATCCTTTGGAGTAGAGAGTTGGTAGTCACTTCAAAATATTTCTTACGTAAATATCAAAAAAGTAGTTATAGGATTTTTGGAAATTTGACACTCAAGCAGTAAAAAGAGGCAAAATGTGTTTTTTTAAGTATCGTCTATATCACTGGAAGGCAAATGACTATCGTCGTGATTTTTGCTTCAAACGGTTACGTATACAAATGCCTATTACACGACTCCAAGACGTTTCGAATTAAATACCTGAAATGTGTTTCCGATTAATCCTCCATATCTATCGAATCAATCGATATATCGAAGTGATCTCTGCTTTAGATTGATGCTTTTGTAAATATCTTAAATACCATTAAAATATGTTTTCCGAATTCGGCCCCGAAGAGGTAAAATAAAGAGTAAAATATATTTTCGATTCACAATCGATATATATCGATCCCATTGATTTTTATATAGCGATGTGATTTTTGTTTAAGATTGAAGCTTACTTAAATACCTGAAAAGTGATTTCACAAATTTTCGAAATTCGCCACCTAAGGAGGTGAAAAGGGACGAAAAGTGATGAAAAGTGTTTCCAATTAATCGTGGATGTATCTTACGCTCAGCGGTCTATTGGCGTTTTTTTTCACGTCCACGATACTCCAATAAAGTATTTTAAAACGTAATTAAAGGGTTTTTCGAAATTCACTATCTTAAGAGGTGAAAAGACCTTGAATGTGTTTTAGATAAATTCTCGATATTTATCGAACCCGTCGAGCTATATAGTTGTTTTTGCTTCAGAATGATGATTACAGAAATGATCGCAAAACGGTATTAAGATTGTTCGAAATTCGAACTTTCAGTACTGTGCAGTGATCATGTGTGTTTTTTTTAATTAATAATCGATTTTGATTCGACTGAACGGGCTAGCGTCGTGATTTGCACTTCAATTAGATACTTATACAAATGTCAAAAATATGAATTTAAAGTATTTTGAAATTCGACACCCAAATGGGTGACAAAGCACAACATTTGTATTCCATCAACCCGTGATATCTATCTAACCAGTAGAGATATTGAGGTGTTGTTTGCGTCAGAGTGATGCTTACGTAAGTATTTAAATTTTATATGTTAGTTTTTAACTTTATAATATAACTTGATTATTAGTAATAAAACAAAGTTTGTAAACTTGCCAGGCAGACGATCCGAAAAGCAAGTACTAGCAGCGAGAAATAACTTATAGGGTCTATCACTGTACAGTAACCTATCGAGACGTGGTGTTCTACAACCTCTATACGCCCAGGACATAACTGTTTTATTTTTTAAAATTAATTTTATTTTCATGCATTATTTCGACGTTCTAGCCTACATTCCGGGAAGTTCTAGGCTCGAAATCCGTTAAATGATACATGCGAACGTTCAATTCTGACACACAAAAACTACAAGGCAAATCGAATTATTGCAATTTACATGAAGTCGTTTGAAATGGGTAAAATGTATTATGCAGTTAATTTTCCATTTAGGTTCATCGACAACATCAGCTCACTTATATCATCTGATTCATCTCTAGGTTGTGGCACCAAATATGTTTTCGTGAAATCTTTTCCCACCAAAACTTTCTAATGGCATTAAACTTCAAGAGAATATTTTGAAAATATATAATTGAGGGCACCGTCACCAATGGTTGTACACAGGGTAAATCAGACTTGTTCACTCGATTAACCTCTTACCTTTAGGTGTCTGTAACTACCCCACAACGTGAAATTTACAGAGCTTTAAATAAGGCCTATGCGAAATCGCTGTTAGTGGCAGGGACAAACTTCAGACTGCTTTTCGCGTGGGCAGCTATAGCTACTTATCCTGCTGCAGAGTTAGTTCAACTAGCCGCTTGGACATTGTAATACTTGATGACTGAAGTATCATTTGTTTTACGTACAAAGAGATTTTTCTGTTAAAGTAAATATCATCAGCTACGAATAGTACTCGCGAGCAAAGCCGCGGGGGACTGCTAGTTAAAATATAAAAACTTTTACATGCGATAAATTTCGCTGTCAAGGTTTCGACGACACAAAGTTGGGGAACTCATAAAACACATTAATTCAATTGGAATTTTAACTGCATAGATTTTGTTTTTATTTTAGTTAATATATCTGAAACATTCCGCCTCAGCGTACAATACTATGCAATAGTAAAACAACAAAAGAAAGATTTTTAATACTAAAACCTTTTTTCTGAATTTTTGAGAGATTATAATTAAATTTAATACAAAATTGCCGACCGATCAGCCATAAATTTTGCAAGATTTTGCTAATGAACAATTTTAATGAAGACCATGCCTACAGAAATGTTAGAAAATTCGTATATGAATTAGAAAGTTACTTTTTCAATTTTATATTTTTTATTACATTTCCATTTAAATTATAAATTTGAGTAAGCATTCTGAACTGTATAACGAACATAAACCCTATAAATACTTACATAATAATATTTAAATATGTTGTTTCTAATCTGATAATCGAGCGATCGGCAGGGTCTACTATCATATGTTATTTTACATAGGGTTTTTAAATAATAGTTTAAAATACAAATATTTTTTTTAAATTTTATGTCTAGTTTTTACTGAACATCGAAATCAATCAAGGTCTGAAACTATGTTGATCTAGGTGAATGTGTCCTAACAAACTTTGCCATCCAACGAGGAAATTATGTTTAAACGTAGGTATTGCCGAATCTCAACCACTGGCGAAAAGAGCCTCGGCAAACTGTAAAAGTAAAGTAACTTTATAAGTATGAATGTTTTATTAGAATATTGTATTTGAGTTAAGGTAGCAATGGTGTAATGTCCGTCCATCGCAGCTGCCATCAACGATTATCTACCTAATGGCTGCCATGGTTGGATTCTCGGTGGGTTTGTTCCCAACTTTCAAATTTAAGGAAACCTTGTTAATGATGCTACAGTACACCATAGGGATTTATCAGGACACTCCTGCTTATTTTTGGACCTACATTCCACCAACACTTAAATACTTTCCCTCCAGCAGTCACACATTCGCTGTGAACCTGCAATTTTTAAATGTGTTTTTGTAGAGTATTTGTTTTGCTTTTGTGGCTTCACATTAATGAAACTAATATAAACTACTGAATCGGTTAAATTTTTATTTTAGTCTACTTTGAAAAAAAACTATTGAACATTTAATTACACATTTTATTACACAAATATCTATAAAAACACTATGTAGACCATTTTAAGATTTGTGTTTTTGTAAATCGCAAGTAATCCCTGTGGAATGTAACACTTCGTTAACATTTTGTCAAAGTTTTATGTCTAGTTATTATAACCTAGAATTTGACATACATTTAAGAATAAATCTCCGCACGATGCATATGATGAACTGCCAGTAAATTTATTTACTGTGGCCTGGTGTATTTAACAATCACTACAACTTAAATACTACATCATAAATGACTATAGAAAACCGGATGTTAGCTGAAGTTTGGCCAACCACCACCTTGAATACGTCACTCAGGACCAATTAGGTAGGAACCTGATTTTCTACCGTGATTTTTAACACAGGCAAGCATATTGTTACCACATACAATTCTTTCCCGTCAAGCATTTGGCTTGCCCCTTCCATTCCAATTTGTTTGCCAATTACACGATTCCCTCGATTATCTATCTTGTTTTTCAATTCGTAACTATTCGACTGTCAATTGTTTACATCACCTGGTGGCCATAGTCGTTGATTTCAAGAGTCAACTGTCAGGTGCGATGTAGTCGTTCCATTAATCAGTCTACCAGGGATGCAGATGTTTGCTGCAGTCATCATCTTAGGTTCTGGAGTTGGCCGCCAGAGGCGTTGCTGTCTTTCAGATAGTTGCTTCTTGAGTCGTCTGCTGGTCAACGCTAGTGTCACGCTGAATAGAAGTTTCGCAACTTAGGCAGGTTTCACAGCGCTTATTAATTAAATATTAAGGATTCTGTTTCATTTGTAACAAACACCACACGATTAAATAACCATGAGAGTGTCAAGCCTTATACTCAGTTTGCATTCTATGCGGTATAAAAACCACGTCCTGCCTGTGAACAACTGGGACTGATTGGAGCTGCTCTCAAGGTCGTAGGGACTCGCGTACGGCTACACTACTGAGTTTAGCAAACCTCTGACAACATTAGCCCCACTTAGACAACACGACACTACATCACACCAGTCTAGCTGGAGGGGACTTCACGACCCCCCTCCCCCCCTTCTCCTTGCGCCCCACGATTACATGAACACGTAATTGTATTAATGGCAACAACCTCTCTCCACAGCCCTCAAACACGGGTCCGGAGTCCAGATAAAACTGATATACGCGCTCAATCGCTGTTCCACTGATTCCAAACTAGTCTGCCAGTGTGCATTTGACATTACAAGCACCCGGCGAGTTACGAAAGCTTCGGCTTTCATAGGTCTTGCACAGCACGGCCTCCGGTTGCAAATGAGGACTCAGAGGTGGTGTCAACCTAGGAGTCTCTTGCTCGTCCTTGTGGGGTAAGCATGGTTTCCTCGCTGCGGCAAGTGCATAGTCCGTGAGAGAATGTGTGTGCGCGAAGCTGAGGCTGCAGAGACGCGTCACACTGGTAACGAATGTTGGAGCACCACACTTTGGTGTTGCTGGAAATATTTAAATACCAGCTCGTGAAGCAGCTGGCCATCGCTCGTACTGTTGGATCGTTGACAAGGCAGGTTGAGAGGATCGTAGAAGATTGGCGTGCAGTTGGAAGCAGTCTGTCTGCGAAGGTTGGCAGGGGACCGAGGTGCTCGTAGATTGCGAAGTGAAACGAAACACCTCGTAGAAATAGCAAATTGTGGAAGTCTGCGTGCGCAACAGTGTTGAGCAGCTTGCGAATTTGAACATGTCTGAACTAACTCTTGTCGGGCCCTTCAGTGCGTTCACACATAGCACGGGTTATGTCCTGTGGGTATCCTAAGTTATATCTAGAGGCACGATTATTTCGCGTATTCATCTGGTAGCAGCCTAGACTTCTCAGTCCTGTACACGAACTGGGCATTATCGATTGTTCATTGGCTTCTAACCGTGCATGCGGATACTACGTGATATCACCACGAGTTATTTCCTTATTTATCACTGGTTTGCAGTCGTCAAATGTGTATCAAAACAACTGTTGTCCGATCACAGAGATGATAGAGAAGTATACGTTATTGACGTTCAACCTGTCCTAGAATCAATACGCGAAATAATCGTGCCTCTAGTTATATCTAGGATATCCCCATTACATATGTAGTACTTTCTAAATCAACGCTTTCGGGAAGTCCGTTGGCCATCCTTGCAGGTGCAGGATATATGTAGGATATCAATGGAGGATCTCCACAAGATATCCCTCCAATATAAGTGGCGTTCTTCACTCAAAAGGAACACAAAAAGAAAACACTCATCAGTTCCGAAAATAAATTTTCTGTTCTTATTTTTTCATCCTTCACAGCCAATTTCTAACATTTTCATTTATACTACGTTTTCTAACCTCATGTAGTTTGATTCAAACCCACAACCTCGTCTTTTCAAGTGTAGCATGCTAACCATTACTCCACGACGTTACTGCGACAAATCTTATCTTAATTTACACCTATACAATACTAGTTTCGATGAGAAAGAAAAATTGTTTTCATATAGTGATACAAATAATTCTTAACCTAAAAATGCGTATTTAATAGTACAATTTATCCTACAGAAAAATATTTACAACCAACCACCCACTTAAAAATCTCATTCACAAAATTGTAGCTTTGATCATTAAGATGTATTGCTGAAACGACCATGGTTATTAACAGCAAATACCCAGATAATTCAAAATAAGCGCGGACAGGTCCCACCACTTTAAAAGATTGTTAATTTTTAGGCAGTGTAGATTCCTTAATGTCTATTCTTTTGCATTGATTATAGCGGTAGTATACTTAAGGAAACTATTAATACACTTTAATAACATATAGTGTTACCAGTTCGTATTTAACATTGTAATAAAAAGTACGTAGTGATCAGTGAAAAAATACAATATAGAAAGATGTATGACGGTTTTCAGAGCACATTGTACAGCGGTGAAGAGAGGTGTTACATAATACTGTGCAAAGACAGTCACAGGTAATGATATTTACCAGAGTTTAAGTTGGAGTATAGACCCCCAGGGCTGTTATTGTGGCAGCACTGGCACTATACAACTTACAGCAGGTAGAGAGTGGCAGGAGGGGGGAAGGTAATGGTAAATGTTACCTTGCTGCTCAGTGAGAATGGTACGAGCGAGCTGAAAGCCTGAGGACATGTAGTGACGTCTGTCTTGAATCACGTCACTGCGCAGTGTCTGTAGTTGCCTCTGTAGCTGTGATGTTCGCTCCTCGCTTCTCTGCAGGTTACGTTCTAGTTCCACCTGAGCAAGTCATGATAACATTCAACTGTCACCACTACCACACTCGCGGGCAGAATGTTTTCACTGCATTAGTGACGGGAATATAATTAGCAACTTCTGTAACTCCGTCTGACTTATTGCACTGATCACAGCATCAGGCTACATGAACCTCCTTGTCAGCATTTCTCATGCGAGTCGTACCAAAGTCGTATTCTCTCTTGTGATTTAGTCCACAATGGGTGTTTCTCACAAATGTCACTGAGAACGTCTACGTAATCTGTCATGAGAGGTGACATTTTTAAAATTTAAGTGATTTGAGGTAATTTTAGACACCAGAAAATCTTACGTTTGAAACGACGGCGAAAACAGTTTATCACAACATGGCTGTGACGTCATCAGCCAGTACACGAGCCGGCAGTTGGAGAGTCTGAAGCAATATTTTTGGTCGGACATATATGTTATTTATTTAAATAGTGTTTTGGGCCAATGTGTACACCACAAGTATTAATTCGGCTCGCAAACTACGTTTGCGGTCCGAAATACTGTAAAAAATTAATAAATGAATTGTTTCGTATAGTACCTACACATAGTCGTGTGTGAAACCTTTAAGTGGTTGCCGCAAACACATTTTTAAATGAGCAATAATTTAGTGATTAAAATATTTAGTGTCATGTTCTGTATCGATTTTCTGTATATGATTTATATAACGTCACAATCTAAACACTTCAAAAATTGTTTCGTAAGTTGCTCTGGAAACACTAAGCTGCAGTATCAAAAGGACATTGCTACCTATACAGAAGATGGTACATGTATCAGCCCGTATAACAAAAATAAATATGTACTTTTAAAAATAAGAAGCAGTATTATTTATTCCGTGATTATAGCACGTTATAGCAAAATAATCATATGTTTTGCTATTCTTTTTAAGTTACGTACTAACTATATGAAAGAAAGCTGTTACAATTTAAGTTCACTCACTCACACAGGAGCTACATTGTTTGTATATTTACACTCCAGACACATTCAGAGCAGATAATATAGAAGATGCGCTGGTTGTTCTTTTAGCAGAAGTCTGTGTGGCTATGCTAGCAGGTGGCCATCATTGCTGCACTTTAGACCTACTTCTGTGTCATTCAGCTAGTTATGCTAGCAGGTGACTAGGGCTCTATAAAGACTAGGTATAATCGTCCGCCATTTTGGGTCCTTAGCAGCTACCGCTAACGAAGTCATGCTCGCGCGAGCGAAAAATCGCAGTAACCTAACTCATCACCAATCGAAAACTATTTGGTCAATCTACTTTTAAAAAATTACAGAGTATTAATGAACTGTCCTGCCAATGACGTTATCCATTAATTTTCTTTATGACGGTTATTTACTATGTAAAAAAAAGTTTAACGATGGCATGAACATTTTTGACCGGGAAATGCAGGGTAAAATATAGTGAGCGAGAAACTTTTTTGTTTTACGAGATAGATGGGGGGTGTCAGTGGACGAAACATAGAGGATAGTATAAAATTATTATTTATGCCCCTCTTAACGAGTTCCGCGAATCGCTGTTGTTTTGGCGGCAGGTTGAAGACAGAATATCTCTGGCGCGCGGCGCCCGCGCCGTCTAGCTCAACGACCTGACTACAAATTATACCTTGGATTGTCTTCACAGTAAATACATTAATTTTAACTCTACATTTTGTATTTATTATAACGTTTTCAACTTTCGATAACTGATTTTAGGGTTGTGTACAAAAGTATACATTATCGAATATAAATAAATTTACAAACTCAAATATTGAATAGAAAATTAATGCAACGTCCTTAATTTCACTACAGATAGTTTTTGAAATCTACTATTTTTTTAAAGTCTTTTAAGATTGTTGATTCTCCCACAAAATAGGCTTAGACCTACATACAACTGGAAATATATATTTTTTATTTACTTAAAGGCACATTTTCAACAATAAATAACAAATACATAAAAGCTAATTCATCTGATATGTATACTAGGTTTTTAAAAATAACTCATTGAAACGCAAATATAATACTTTTAACTTTGTGCTACTTGTTATGTAAGTATTAATACTAATATTATCGAGGCTTCAGCAATAAAAGAGGCAGTTATCACATTAAAAGTACAGCATACATTCAATTCATTTAACATTCTAAATATAGGCCTTGCTCTTTAGTTTTGCAGTGGTTTCGAAAATATGTTTTTAAACGCAAATTAATACATATATCAAACATTCAGTCTTACAGTTTTAACACTTATATCATCGTTTGTGTCTGAATTTTTATGTTCCAATACACTAAACGTATTTTTAGATTTTTGCCTCTGAAATATCACATACTTTGTTGTCAAAATAAGCCAAAATGAAAGCAAAATAATTTATTGCTAGCAAACGGTACATTATTTTAGAAAACGCTCTGGCATAATTGTGTATCGTATGACTGTGCAAGTCTCAATTTTTTTTCAAAGCATTTGGTTAAAAAAATATTTGAGTTATTTGTAATTGTTTGAAATAAATGACAGATCATGGCCTTAAAAACTACAGTGAACCTGGTTAATATTAACCACGTAAATATAAAGATCTTGTTAACACTAAGTAATTTTCGTTTCCCTAAGAATGAGATGAAAACTGTAACACTAACTTAAAAAAAAAACGCTCAATAAAATGTTTCCTTGTACACCACACAACGTCAGAACCACAACATGCCTGCAGAGGTTCCTCATTCATTGCGATAATTCGGCACAACGTATCTTCTCCCAGAAATTTGTGGCATACATTTATATTGTATATGCGTTTTACTACGAACTGTCGCTTCAGAGGCAATAATTAAAATTAATAATTAACGTTCGTAAAGATATTTATACCTATAAATATAATGTAAAAAGTTTATAACAATAAGTACGGAAAGGAATATTTCACGAGTTCAACGACATGCTTGTAGGGATCCATTGATCTATTTATGCACAAGCCCCGGCCATTTGTCCACCAGCTGCTACTCACAGGAACAACAGACAATGAACTAATAGACGGGGCTTGAGTATACATGGGACAATGTATTATAACACGTCGGCCATTGAACTAGCGAATTATTTCTTTCCTTAACAATAAGTGACCAAAATACGTGTGTTAGAATAAGGGTATGTCCATGAAACAATATTGTTCAAAACACATTTATTCCTTGACCACTTAAAACATATACTTTGTACTTATACTACGATAAACAGGTCAGTGTAGTTCGTTAATATGATTGCTGTTTATTGTCTTAAAAATTCTTGTGACGGTTGCGGCAGTTCACAGATAGCTATTTCAGGGACGAGCCTGGTACTGTAAGGGTTATGAGTTCAAATCTAGGCGTCGGTTGAATTTTTGTACGTTATATATTCATTTGGGATATAATTGAGGTTCTATGCTGTAGTGGACTTAAACGAAAATGTAAATAAAAGATGTAAGATGTTCTGAAAAAAAAGTCATAGTTCTAATTTGCATTAACGATAATTTTAAATGGTGAAACTGTATTAAACTGTACGCAAAATAACTGCTTGTTGTAAAATTGTTACATATTTTAAAATTAAATTAATTTTAGTATCTCTTCCACTGTTACACACAAAAAAGTGCTTTGGGTTGATGCTCTATTTTAGGTCATAGATTAATGCATATAATAAAATAGCTACGCAATTTTATACATGGTATCTGGGAAGAATAAAAAAATGCTGTAAACCATAATTTCAAATATATTCAATATTAGTTTTTGTAATATTACAAAATGTGTAACTTTAGCTTACATCGCGGGTGATCAATTTAAACTGGGGAAAAAAAAGTAAAATGTTCGGTACACAGCATTAGTTAAATAGAAGTATGTAAATGAATAAGAGTTTTAAAATGTAATTTGTCGAATTTGTCTTTGTGAACTGAACTACTGTAAAAATACATGTGTACATATGTTGGATTCAGTCTTTGTTCCGGTGTCTTGCGATTTATTACTATACGTTAGCTACTTATTTTCACAATTATGTTCTATGTTATCTAATTCAGTACATAGTACAAAGTAACATTACAAACTAGAAACTTAGTAACAAATATATATATATATATATATATATATATATATATATATAACTAACATTTACATACTAAATACCATGCCTCGCGCACGAAATATTCTGTCTTCTACCTGCCGCCAAAACAATAGCGGTTCGCGGAAATTGTCATGAGTGGCATAGAAAGTTAATTTATACTATCCTTTTTGTTTTGTTCGCTGATAAACCCCCCGCCCCTCTACCTCGTATAACAAAAAAGTTTCTCACTTACTATAATTTACTTTGCATTTTCCTGTCAAATGTCAACATGGCATTGTTAAAATGTTTTTTTTTTTTTTTTTTTATAATATGATAGTTGCAGAAAATTAAGTTAATGGACATTCTCATTGGCAGCATAGATCATAAATGCAATACAAAAATTTTGAATACATTTGGCTGAATAGTTTCAGATTTATGAAGAGTTTAGTAGACAGGTTTTTGTGGCGCGCGCGCATGGATTAGCTTGCGCCAGCTCCGAAAGACCCAAAATGGCGGACGATAATACGCACTCTTTATAGTGGCTTACAGGTGACCAGTACGACAGAACGCGAGTCCAGAGTTGCCAACTTGGTGATTTCGCCACCAGATCTGGTGATTTCCAAGATTGTCTGGTGGGCAAAATTTTTCATTTGTGACAAGTCGAAAAGTTAGTGATTTCTGCAAAAATCTGGTGACAAATCTGGTGAATTTTCAGAAGTATGGAAAAACTATTTTTTACTCCTTTAAATAAATTATTTTGCAGTTGAGCGTGTGTTTAGCGTGGTAAATGTGATTAAAAATGAAAAGCGTAACAGAATGAAAATTGAAAGTAATATTTTCTATGAGTGCTAAGCTATGTTTTCTATTTTTTTTTTTTTTTTTTAACAATCATGAAAATCTGGTGATTTTCTGGTGATTTATACTGATCAATCTGGTGACTTTTTCCAAAAAATGTTGGCAACTCTGAACGCGACATTGTGACACTCACCTTGGTGGTGGCCAGGTGGTTGTTCTGCTGACAGGCGGCTAGTACAGCTGATTGAAGCTCGCGGACGCACATTGTCAGTTGTTGATGGCCATGGTGCAGTTGTTGCAGTTGTTTCTCATGCTGCTGCAACTCCAGTTCTTGAGACTGTCTAGTGCGTACCTCCGCTGATCTCTCTCTTTCCTGCACACACATTTATAGACGTTATCAGCTTAATTCCTTCCAGATTTTTGAAAAGTTTTAAGTTTTCTTGGCGTTGCACTTTTGCTAACAGAAAAAAAAAAATACTTTAAATTTTTACTTTAAAAAAAATACATTTTGATTCGACCTGCAAACCTCACGAGACGACTGCTAATGAAAAAAGTAAATACATTATTTAAAGCAACAATTTTTACGGAACCCGGCACATGAAAATCGAGATTTTAAACAGTACTCAGCGGAACTGATTTTGTAACAATATTGCACTGTTACAACTTACTATAGCCACCAATTTTGTAACAATATTGCACTGTTACAACTTACTATAGCCACCAATTTTGTAACAATATTGCACTGTTACAACTTACTATAGCCACCAATTTTGTAACAATATTGCACTGTTACAACTTACTAAGCCACCAATTTTTTTTAAACACAGGAATCGGAATTTGCAATACAGTGACTTGCACGTATGTAACACTAACTATGTATGCCAATGTCGTGATGCTGTGCTCATAGCGTAGACGAAGCTAGATGACAGTTTTATTCTTACTGCCAACCGCTCGCGCTGTACATTAATAAGGTTACAGTAATACAGAAGCCGTTCAGTGGCGTACCCTGGTCGTGTTGCAAGGCATGTGGTGCTAAGCAGTGCCTATACACTCAACACCTAGCTGTCTGGAATATTAGACTGGTAGGGGCAGGTATACTCCACAGTCAGTAGCGTGCAAGAGGCAGTGTAATACACCTCGGTCTGCACAACATATGTTTACTGGATATGACAGGTAGACACACTGAGTCCCAGTGAGCTTATATTGCATCAGGGGTGTCATTTGGAGCTAGAGGGGGGGGGGGGGGCAAATGCCTCCCCTGGATTTGGAATTTTTGTGTATAAATATTTTTTTTTGTATTTTTAAATGTAAATAATGCTAACGTAAGGACATAAAACTGAAGTTTTATTATTAAAGTATCTAATTTATACATGCTTAATTAATAATAAAAAAGATGCAACAAGGTCACTGTCGTCAGAAAACAAAATCTTGCCCCCCCCCTTCCCCTTGGGAAAACTTGAAATGACGCCCCTGTATTGCATGCCTTGTAACACGACCTCCATACACCACTGAAGCCAGTTTGTTCCTGGAAAATTAGCTACTTAGTATCTGCAGAAAGAATGGGTACTGCCTGCGCACCAGTCACTGCGCTACTACCATCGCTGTTTGCTGTAAAGACTGCCAAACGCTAGGGCACAATACACACTAGTGCACATCAGTGAACATTGTGAGCGTCATCTTTCTATATTTGCACATAGCATAGCAAATATAGTATTTGTTTCTTCAATAACTTGTCCCGAAACAAATATTTTGAGTTGGCCAATGTTACCCCTGCAGTCAAAGTATACGCAATCCAGGTATGAGTGTGCTGTTAGCAAACTGTGGGCTTGGTGCTACCATGATTGAAATATGCTGCCAGTTTAACAATATCTCGCTCTAAAGTTGCCAATGAACCGCTGTTGATTATCGTGGACAGGGTGTGAGAATTTTCTTCTCCCCAAGTGCGAGTATTTTGACAAATCGTGGATACCATTACGAAGAATGTAGATCTTTTTGGTGTAGAATTTTCAGTGCAAAGTTAGTGTATGTTCTGAATTGTTCATAAAACGTACCATAAAGTTCTACGTGTCTGGGATAATTAGTAGGACGCGTGGAGAAAATCTCGCTGCACAGTGAATGCACTTTGGCGATTTTAAATGCATACCTACTTACAACGATTAAAAAATAATGTAAGTGTCACATTTTTGACTTCGCAAAAAGTATAAAATGGTAAACGCTTATCACATAGCACAGTATGAAAAATTCTAGTTAAATGTAATTTTTAAGCAGATTATGTTTTATTCACCAACCAATTAAGTAATAAATACAAATTCTAATAGGAAACCAACGTCTATAGAATTTTTGGTTGCATAAAATGTCTATTGTCCTAACGTTATACGTGTATAACCGTTTCTTTACCTGAGAATACAGAAAGGATAAACCTTCAACATTAAAACAATGTTGTTATCAATAACTTGTTTTAATTAGAGAAAAATTTCATCTTAATATTTGTTTCTTCGTATAGAATTTACTTAGAAGTATAATTACATAAACAACAGACGAACAAGAATCAGTAGCTAATAAGGAAAATACTGGGAGGAGATAAACCACAGTTTGTTTACAAACAAATTTAGGTACTTCAGATAAACTTATTTACCTTGTAAGGATTTATTATAATCACAATCATGTGTGTACAACAAACCGAGATTTATTTCGTGTAGTTACAATACTGACGTGAGAAAAGTGACGGATGTTACTGTAGACAATTAACTCTGTAGTGTTTGCCCCAGCATCTTTGCAGTGTGTTGTTTCCAGTTACATGTTCCCTGACAACTAGTTCTTATTACTGTCATATCTACCACCAATCAGTTTACTACCACTAGTTCCTTAACACTTCGTATCGGTGTCTTAGTTACTAAACTTAATTACTAGCTCATCTTAAACGAAATACGATCTTCAGTAAACTGTGTGGATGTGGTTTCCTCCGCTTGTCGCTCCTTGTCAGGGATGGATGGAAGTGAGGAGGCCTCGGACTTCAATGCTCTTACCACAGCTGTCAGTGGAGAACAAATTGACCTATTAAGGCCTTCGTTCCTGTTATCATCAGCGGCTCATGTGTTCTCCCACCGAGAGAGAGAGAGAGAGAGAGAGAGAGAGAGAGGGAGAGAGAGGAATGAGTTCCTAGTGACCTTGAGGGCCACTACTTCTGCTCTGCTCTAGGATTAAAGACAATATAACAAAAATACGATTATTCAGTAAAGATGTGTACTAAGGCCGTTTACATAAATTTATAATATCGTCACTCGGATGTATTATAAATATAATAACATTATAAAACTCTAAGCTGTATGTCGTTCTCACAAAAATTGGGAAATACTTTTCTTTCGAAACGGAATAAATATAAAAGAGCGTAACTTACAAATGCAGAGGGTCTTAGCATTATCTGTGACAACGAAAATGTACTTAAAATATTTTTAATGAATATGTAAGGAAGCATATGAACGTAAATATAATAAACAATGTTGTTGGCGATGCTTTCACAAAGGTTTGCTGGATCCGAAGTTGGTTACTTATGTACCTTTCTTTTTAAAGTTTCCTTCTCCTTAATTTGGCTCTCCATATCAAAGCTCCAGCGTCTGGAAAATATAATAATAGCGATGAATCAAGAAATAAACGGACACTAAACATCACAGTTTACAACTTTCGATACTTTAGCAGAACGTAATGGTACAGAGCAGCTAAAATAAGAAAAATAGCATTTCGTATTTAAATATATTGCATGTACTCTCAAAGAAACAAATTTATAAATTTTCAATTGAAATTATTTTTTTTTAATCTACACACTACATAATTTTACATTACAATGATATGTGACCATTCTTATATCCTATGCAAATCAAATTTTGGATGGTTCATTCTTTCTTACTTCAGTCATTTAAAAAGTATTACCTAAGATTCGTTCAATAAAACTCGGGTAGCAAAACATTTTATAAACATTACAATTATACAGTAATCTAACAACAAAGTTGTTTATAGCGGCATCGAGTTAACACCAGAAACTCTTCTTGAAGCAGTTGACAGGTGTTTTAACCATGATTCTGAACGAATAAACGAGGAATTGTCGTTAGTAAAAATTTGGAAAACAAGATTACGCTAACCATTCCTTTACAGACATTTCTAAACACTCAGTTTTTATTTTTGTTGTTAAATCGAGATTTAAAAATGTAATGCCTTTTTAATTAAATGAAAGGCCTAAAAATTATATGTTTAAATAGAAACAAAGATTTTCAATGAAACGGTACACAAATGGTATTTCCAAAAATCAAGGCACTTGAAAAAATTGCCTAATTGGACAAATGTTTTAGTTTTTGGATATTTTCTCGATCGACAGTAATTTTGTACAACAGCACACCAAGTCAAAGTGCCAGAATTTTTTGTATCATGTTTCTGTACAGCTTGATTGTCACGTGTTAAATATGTCATTATCAGCTAGGTAATCTTACCTTCTTCACATATTTATTTTTGTTTGCAACAAACCTAAATTTTGAGCTGTCTTTAAGGTACCTAGTGATTTCTGATCAAAAACTATATACCACTAAAATAATATATATGTACTCGAATGCCACCAAGGCATCCCGAGTTCGATTCTCGGCGGGGTCGGTCCCTGGAATATTGCATGTGAGAATAGTGCCGGATGATGCCGCTGGTTGGCGAGTCTTCTAGGGGATCTCCGGTTTCCCCCGCCCCTTCATTCCTACGCTGCCCCACACTCACCTCATGTCACCCCTCACCAGCGCTGAAGACCTCGACGTTTAGCGCTGACCAAATTCACTTCATTTAAATGGCGTACCCGAAAACAATTTCTTTTTTTAATTTCAAGAAATGTATTTGAGAAATTTAATCTAATAACCTATAAAAGTATATCAAATGGCAGTGCTGTCAACATTTAAACACAATATTGTATTGTTTTACAAATTAGCATGTGCTATATAAGATTAATGTCATTACATTTAAAATACACGAAGAAACGCGTAAACGATTCATAGTAGTATATAAGTTTGTTGGCGCATTCAGTTACTACAAATAATAGTTTTTATATTTGGATTTTAATTAAAATTTAGATTTTAACTATTAACCAAGTATAGATTACAACATGTATTAATTTTAGTCTGCAGTATTAAAGAAAATTATTTGCTAGACTGGCCGAAATGATGATTATTGATAAACCAAAGTTCCTTAGTACGAACTGATTAAATTACAGTCTAATTTATAAAATTATATTACTATAAAAATTATAGGATATACACGTAAAATATATGCAACTTCGATGTAACAATTTAAGGTATGATATTAGTAAAGAGTTTCATTCGAATATGTTAAACACAAATTAAATTTATTTGGGTGGCCATCCATATACACAGACAAGAGTGATATTTTAGGCCTAACATTTTAGGAAACCAAACTTAGAATTAATCGTAATTGAATAAACGTTTTCATGTTAATTAGTAGTATTTTAGCTACAGCAATAAACAATAGCACAACGTGTTCTCATTAACACCACATAAGTACATAAAAACGTTACAAAGTTAAGTAATAAGTTTGGGAAAAATTCTGTAAAATTCGAAGATACTGATTTGCCACTGTAACCGTAGTAATCCGACAATTTCGATGACTATGTTTGGTTGCAAGTGTTTCCAAGAATGCGCCATATCAAGAGGTATAGGTGATTGGGCTTGCGTCTCTTTGATAGCGAGGTAACTATTGCCGGATATAATAGCTCCGACAGACCGGAAGCGGTAGAGAGAACAGAAATTACCACAAGTTATGATTAAATGCTGGCATTTGTCCTTAACAATTTTGAAAAATCATGAAAAATACTTACTGGATTATTATTAAAGCCCAGGTCCTCGTTGTAGCGTCAAGGAAATATGCACGGTATTATTGCAATTTAGACTACAACACGAGAGAAACACTGTCATACCTCTGTCCTGTGCAACTCCTCCTTGTTAAGACAGGCTTGTTCCAGTAACTGCAGCTCAGCTCGTTGTTTGGTCAGTTCGCGCAACAGCTGCTGCAGGAAGGTAACTAGCGCATCAAGCAACTTTGAGTTGCCCTCAAGCTCCACCATGCGACACAGCTGATGCAGCCTACAACAATATACAGCGCCCGGTTTAAGTCACAATCTGTTCTCCAACTATTCCTTTAGTCACAGAATACAACACCCAGCTTAAATCACTATATGTTAGTCTGATATTTCATTAGGCACACTTTCTGCCACTTAAAGTAATATACAACGCCCAATGTCAGTCACCTTCTCTTCTCCAGCTTCAGTAATGGATACCGTCCCTGGAGCATGCAACCAAATACAAATACATGTGAGGTAAATGTAAGGTAAATGGACTTATGTCTCATCGAAAGCGAGGTCATTAGAAACAAGGACACACAACTTACATGTGAGACAATAGAGGTGTATCGACACCGAAGTGATAGAGTCGAAGACACAAATTCCCACGAGGCCCGGATCTGGAAGAGAAATCGACCATGGCATTTGTTATGGAACCATCACAGCATTCGTCCTGGGAAATTTCGAGGAAAAATTTGACAACCGGAATCAAAATGCCCAAAACAGGAAATCAAAAGCGAGTACTCCCGAATTGTTGATGTGCTTCTGTTACACCACCTCGAACAGTTACAACGCTCTGGTGTCAGTTACTTTCTGTTATCCAGCTGTTCCATTTAACATATATGAATCAGCTACAACAGACTGTATTAAACTACAACAAGTGACATTCATCAGCCACATTCTGACATACAGCACTTATGTTAGACTTGGTTGCTGCAGCCTGCAGAAGAATACAGCACACTGTTTAAGGCACCATCTAACACCAAGCGGATCTATGACAGGTCTGTATCATCTACAAAAATATAAAGGCCCTGTATTTGACACAACTGCTACAGCCTGTAAAATACATAGTATTTATGTCATCTCCTCCAGTATACACAGATAAATATGATACAAACACTTAAATTTCATTTTCTTACCCACTATCATTCCTCAAACGGCTCAGACTTGCAAGAAAACAACCCGCTCTGTGTCAGCCACGGCGTGTACTTAAACTATTCTATCATACAAAGTTGCAGCAGCCGAAAACAAAATACAGCACCCTGATTCAACGACCTTAAGTTCTCCATCGTGTAAACGCTGCATCGTGTAACGCTGTAATTACTGCGTCCTGTGTGAGCCCACTTCTGTCCTCAATTTCCTCTACACGGAAATTCTTCTGTAGCATACAAAAATATACACCATTCTGTCAGCTACCTCCTGTCTTCTATCTGCTCCATGTAACACATTCAGCTTCTGCAATGTACAACAAAATATAGCGCTCTGTGCAAGCTACAGTCTAACCTCGAACTCCTCGACAAGAAATATATGTTGCAACCTTCCAACAAATTGCACTGTATCAGCTGCATTCTGTCCTCTACCGCCTCCATTTCCCACATTTGCTGCAGTCGGCAAAACAACAGCGCCCTGTGTAAGCGTCTCTGTCCTCCAGTTCCGTGATTAGACTCATTTGTTGCAGCGTACAACAAAATATAGCTAACTGAATGTAAGCCAACCCCTGTTCAGTTTCCCATTATACACAGCTGCAGCAGCACACAACTAAGTACAGCGCTCAGAGTCAGAAACTTACTTTCCCCCAGATTGTCGGTTAGACATATCTGACGTAGCATGGGAAAATAAAGCGCAATGTGTAAGCCATCTTCTTTCCCTCATCACCATTCGACACTGCAGCTGCAGTACAGTAATACAGCGTCCTGTGTTAGACAGCTTCTCTTCTCCAACTCCTTCATTCGATACCCAGCCAATTTCTGTCCTCCAGCTCTTCGGTTAAAAACATCTGCTGTAGCCTACAGTAAAATACAGCAGTATGGGTCAGCCACTTTCTGTACTCCGGCTTCTCAGGTAGAAATACCTGTTACAGCCAGAAACAAAAAACCGCATTATATTAACTTACCCTTTTTCTCCACCTCAATTCCACGAAACTGCTACAGACTACTACGAAATACATCTCTCTGTGGAAGCCACCCTCTGTCCTCTAAATATTTTACTGTACACTGTTGCTGCGGTTTCAACAAAATAAAGCGCACTGTGTCAGTCACCTTGTGTTCTCGTATTCCTCCATTCTAAGTAGCAGCTGCAGTTTGTCACAAAATATATACCACCATGTGTCAGCCACCTAATGCCCTCCGGTTTGTCATTTGGCACAGTAACTGCAGCTTACAATAAAATGTATAGCGCTCTGTATTACTCACCAATTGTCATCCAACTTTTTCACTGGACACAGACGATGCAGATTGTACCCAAATTAAGACACTGGGTTTGTTAATCTCTTTCTTCCTCCTTATGACAAAGTTGCTGCAGCCTACAACAAGACCAGGAGCCCTGTGCCAGCTAACATATTGTTACAAGCTTGCGGGCTTGGTACGTTTGGGGATGGAGGTCTTTGATAAAATAAAGAAAATAAAGCTAATCTAGTTTATTTACAACTGTATATACAAAAAAATCTATGTCTATAAAGATTTATCACAATAAATGGCAAACAGAAGAAATAACTACTATTTACATAAAGGATAAAAAAAATACATCTACACAAGT
>PNEQ01006558.1:7785-21990 GCA_003012365.1 Medauroidea extradentata
GCAGTTCTGCTTCATAGATATTGGCAGCGTGCCTTTGAACTGTGACGTTTCTCATTTGACTGTACCAATCACAATAAGGTTACTGTAACACCACACGTCTGTGATTTGCGTGTAAAACCCCACGACACATAATGTCAAAACATCCAATCTCTGACCGTGAAGCAAGTCTGCAGACGTGCACACAAGTCACTGACACAAAATGAGGCAAATTTCTTTTCGCGAAAAGTTCATGTCTCTACAGTAATATGACATGTTTTGTCTATTTCTTAAATTTTGGCTTATTTAATTAATATTTTTAATATTTATATTAACTTGTTTATTTTGTATTAACGGTAATTTTTGTCACTCGGTTATTTTATTTATTAAGGATATTTAAGTAAGTTTCACTTCTCATTACAGTTTAGCTTTCCTTTGCATCTTAGTTATGAGTGAGCCGTTTTTCCTCTAGCCGAATATACGCTGCTATGGTTTGCATTTTTTAAGGCAAAGTCTTTGTTTTCTTTTCTTCCTCCTGTGCAGTGTGCGCACACCTGTGTCTGCAGTTGGTGTATGTGCAGCCATCCTCTTATCATGTGAATTCATAGCACTCTGTGGGATCTGCCCACTTGATATTATCTCCTTTGTCTAGTCTGCTCATGTGATATTCACTGTCTTAATCCCCCTTGTTTGCCAATTTCTGCTTTTTGAGCTGCCCCTACTGTCTAGCTGCGCAGTTTTCACCTTCTGTCAACTTGTCCCTTCCTCCTTGTACTTTACAGCAGAATTGCAGATGTGCACGTAAGGCACTGAAACAAAGTGGGGGCAAAATTCTTTTCGCGACAAACAGGGGTCCGTCACCATCATCTCTTATCACAGTACATGTGCCGGCCGGCGTCACACGCAGCGCCTCCTCGATCTTAGCTTCACTCACACAAACATACACTTCACCAGGCGGCAGTCCAAAGCCGTGCTACATATTGCTAGAGGCACGATTATTTCGCGTGTTGATTCTAGGTCAGGTTGAATGTCAATATTGTATACTTCACCACTCCTGTGATTACACCACACCACCTACATCTTTGACGACTGCAAGCCAGTGATAAATAAGGAAACAAGTCGTGGTGGTAACACGTGTTACGCTTACAAACAAGCCTGTGGATATTTCACTTTGGCCAGTATGGGTATAGGTCTGAGAAGTCTAGGCTGTTGCCAGATTAATACGCGAAATACTCGTGCCTCTACCTATAGCTCATTCCGGATAATGTGATCACTTTTATAACCCTAGTTACTTTTTTTCTTCTTCTTCAGAATATGCAATTGTTTCCGGTCACCTTTTAAACGTATACAAAATTATAATCTGAAGTCACTGTAAGTGAATGTTTCAAATTTTTATTCTAGACAAGTTGGACTTCAAAAGTGCTCAATTTATAGCAAACCACCTGTACCTATCTAACTTACCTACAAGGTGGACTCGTACCGTATGTGTTAGAGGAATGACCTTTACAGCTGAGCGCCAGACATTTTAGGCCGTCTGTCAAATTGACATAGTAGTTTGCTGAACGTTCGCAAGTACGATTTAATATACTAAAATGACTAAGCGAGTGAAGAGAACTGGATGGTTCTTAAAACGAGGTCTTGAGAGTCGATGGATGTGAACAGGTGAACATGGAGCGGCGCCAAGGAATGGAGGGAAGCGGGAGCTCCCGAGAAAAACACGCCGACCTATGACATCGTCCGACACTAAAATGGTTAAGCACTTGATAGTTAAGTATGTGAAGGAAGAGTACAAACTTGAATGAAAATAAAGGGGAGAAAAGAGCCATGTACAGATTGTACTGACAGCAGGACATGGCAGAATATTTCGTGCAACTGTATTTTACTAAACACTGCAGCGACCCGCCACTTGTGTGATTGGAGGAAGGTTAGGTTCCCGCAACAATTCAGTGTCCCTAACCATTTAGTAATGCTGCCTTTAGACATTTAATGTGACTCAATCAAAATACTGTATACCATTTTATATTTAAGACCTTGTTACGGAGTTTTGCAGTAATTTCGAAAATATTTTTTTTTTATTGCTACCTAATACTCATATCAAAATTTCGCTGCACAGTTTTGACACTTATATGTTATAATTTGTAGCTGAATTTTTTTGTAGAATTATACTGAACGATTTTTTAGATTTAATTACCCAAAACACCACGTTTTTCGTCGTGAAAATAAGCAAAAATGAAGGAAATTATTTTTTTGCTGGCGAATGGTACATTATTTTTAAAAAACGCGTCCACAGTATTGTGCATCGTGTGATTGCACATAGACTCAAATTTTTTCAAAACTTTTGGTAAAAAAATATTTGAGTTATTGGCACCAGTCTGAAAAAAACTCGGGAACAAGCCCTTAACAAGGTTTGTTGATACTAAACAAATAAAAAATGCAATGCAAACTACTTCACCGTCTATATATTGCCAAAAATTATTTGTAAACTTAGCACACTGATGTATATAGTTTGTTCACTATAAACTGAACACTCAGCAGAACTTGTAATTAATTTAAAAAATGTTTTATTGCGCCAATAGATGTTAACTTTTGAGAGTGTTGAAACATTTACACTGGTTTATAGTTACATGGAAGTATTCATATTAAAAATATTAAAGACACCTGCAAAACAGCCGAAAGAAAACTTTATGCAGTGTTCACTTTATCGTGAACGGCCTATAGCAGTGTTAAGGAAGCAGGTATGGTAAAATAGTTTCAATGGTAGCGCACCTTCTATATTATTTGGAACAGTCAAATGTATACCAATGTAACTACACTTGTATACAGTATCAAAGCTGATAATTTGCTCTGTTTACAAGCTGAAGCATGGAAGGTGTTACAAACAGCTGAGAGTTGAAAAATCCCAAGATTTTTTTTACAGTGTACGGAATCGTGCTACGTGACAGCGTAGACAGCATAAAGCGGAAATTACACAGCAAAATTAATAATAACAATACGCGCAAACAATGCTCCGCTAACAATTTCAAACAAAACATAATCCACTGGTTTTAATTACCAGTTTACGCAAACTCACTGTACGGCAACATAGCTGATATTTGGTACAGCTAATTTCGTCGCATATAAATACTTAACTACAAAATACATCTTCACTGAAGTATGGGGATCACGTGATCATTTCGATTTCCGAACGCAGCAAGGCGTAGTATAATATACGAGTAAACGTCTGTAATAGGGAAATGAATTATTATGATCCACACTTACTTCCCCACAAATGTTTGTGAGAGTTCAAGGTGGTTGATTATTCATACGATTCAAATGATTCGATCTACACGCAGTTCAAAGACCTCTCGCCACGTGGCAGTTGACATTCCACCGTGGTCAGAGCATGTCACAATCAGTCATTTGGTATCTTCTTTTGATTGGAACACTGTCAAGCGATTAGTATTTGTCGAGCATCGTTACAAACCACGAACTTATAAAGGATATGGCAAAGTTCCACAGCATGCGAAGACCCTAAATATCTGTTAAAACAAGCACTAAATTATCTACTGAACATAATTACAAGGGGTTTGTTTTGTCGATTATACCGCGGAGCTAAAACTACAAGTGGGTTAAAAGAAAGTATTTATTATAAATTTTCATAATATAATACGGAGCGAAAATTAGGACTCCTATAAAATAGAAAGGGTTCTACAATTGACGAAACAAGTGCGAAACTGAGCGAGGTGAAGCCGTGGTAAAACACTCGCCTCGCATTAAGGAGGACTCGGGTTTGACCCCCGGCTCCGGCCATCCTGATTTCCGTTTTCCAATGTTTTCCTAAGTCACTCCAGGCGAATGCTGGGATGGTTCCTTCAATAGGCCCTGGCCGATTCCTACCCCCCTTCCCCCGTGTTCCTCTTCTAATGCCTTGTGATGTTTGAGGGCACGTAAAACATCCAAATAAATAAATTAAATATTAGGTGTGACCCGGTGTTAGTCAAATTCTGGAAAAGGATAACATACGGACTTAAAAAGAAATTAAATTTCTCAAAAATTCTATTCTAAATTTAACACTTTATGTAAAATCTCCTATGATTTTATATTATCCCAAACAATTTAATAATTGTGTCTCTAAAATTTGAAAGTATGTTTATCTTATTTTGAGTTAATGATTTTATTGTAAGTTTAATTTTAAACAACAAAACAATTCTCAGTAACCTAATGTGTTAAATGTGGGCTGCGCAATTTGAATATTTTAACATTTAGTATGCTACATCGGATTAACATTTTAGTCAACTAAAGCGGATCACGTTACGTCACCATTTTGTTTGCTAAAAGAGACGACTGGAAAACTGTGTGAAGAGTAGTCGTTAGCAAGAAGTTCCTGTAAAACAAATCAGTTTCTGCGAGTATACATGCATCTCTGTAAACAACTGTTCTGGGAATGCGCTTTGTTTATCCAGGAAAGGTATTATAAAATGAACCTATTACCTTTATAGACACCACGTTTTACTTTGGTCCTCCTATTGAATGTCTTTAATAATGAGAAATGAGTGAGACTGGCTTTTGAAAAATGGCGTTCGTAAGGCTTCGGCAGTCGTTACATACTGTCAATTGTAGCTCAATCCTCGACTTTGGACATTGCAATAACATCATAGTGCGTGCTATTAGATTAAGGGCTTGTTCCCGAGTTTTTTTTAGACTGGTGCCAATAACTCAAGTATTTTTTAACCAAAAGTTTTGAAAAAATTTGAGTCAATGTGCAATCACACGATGCACAATACTGTGGGCGCGTTTTTTAAAATAATGTACCATTCGCCAGCAAAAAAAATTTCCTTCCTTTTTGCTTATTTTCACGACGAAAAACATGGTACTTTGGGTAATGAAATCTAAAAAACCGTTCAGTATAATTCTACAAAAAAAAATCAGCTACAAATTATAACATATAAGTGTCAAAACTGTGCAGCGAAATTTTGATATGAGTATTAGGTAACAATAAAAATAATATTTTCGAAATGACTGCAAAACTCCGTAACAAGGTCTTAAAACGAGCGTGATCGGTACTTGTGGGCTATAAGGCCTAATATGCCTGGTCGCCTCTACGCACAAGCCGCGCTAACAGCCCCTGTCTTCATATTCACCCGCTGAGGTAGTAGGATGCCAAACACACGCACGGCCTACGCTCATCTAAAACGGGAACGTAAAAAAAAAATTTCCCAAGATACTGCCTGTGGGGCGACACACACGTTGAAAATATTTTTAATAAAATATAAATGAATATAAGTGGACACTAAAAATGTTTGATGAAATATAGGCCTATAGGAATATCAACGCAAAATTCAAATAAATTAACATACATTTTTATAAAATACTAGAACATAGCTATCGTTAACTTCTTGAGCAAACTGGCACTACCCATACCTCGCGCTTCAAATCTTCAAATGTGTTGCAATGTGCTAGAAAGAAGGTTTTTTACGAACCGATTCTAAATGTACCCATTCTGCCAATGTAAGAAAAGAAGACAAACTTCGGACCACAGGGCCTATGCTGGAAAATACAGCTCGAGCGTTCGTGTACGAGCTGTGTCGAATGGTCAGATTCGCATACGAACTGACCTAGTTGAAAAGAGGTATGCTCCACTGTCTTGAACTCGTATACGAAATAAGTGTACGAAGTTTGGTCTGTGGTAACTGGGCAGCGTGTCTGTGTGAACAGAGCCAATCACAGTTAAGAATACTGCAACACAACACGTCTGTGGTCCGCGAGTAGAACTGTCCATCTCTTACACATTCCATTAAAAGTATTATACCACAAATAACATATTTTTCGACTCCATAGTTTTCGTACGAGCGCATATCAAAGCAGTGATTTGACTATTTACGCTACTTACCCAAAGTAAAAACCATTCAAACGATACGAGTGAAATTATTTAGCGTGAAAGTAAATGTATTAAGCTGCAGAATGACACCTTTCTTGTTTCATGCAAACAAGTACTGTTCGAAAATACAGGTCCTTAAATGTATGCCAACAATATAGGTACATTCAAGAATTTTTTTTTTAAATACAATTTTTACGTGACATTCCAAAGGTGTCGTTCTGTAGTTTAATACACGCTGAAAACATAAATTGATTTCTAGGCTTTTTTTCGAAGTCAATGTGGATAAAATACTCAATGACAATCCTAGATAATGGTATTTGCCAACTATATGAGTAAATATTTATCCAAAATTACTAATTCGTTACGCGTGATTTCTTACGCCGCAGTTAAATGCACGAGGTTCCGGCGTCAGAGATTGTGCCTCAGAAGTTCGTAACACTGGAGACAATTTTGTTTAAAACGTTGTCTAAAACTATTGTCTAGAATTGCTATTGTTGCATTTTCGCAAATTGGCTTCAAGAAACCTACAGTTATAGATTAACAGTTTTAGCGTTGAATTATGTACCACGGCCTCTTAAGCGGTGACCACATCGTTTTATTTGTGAGTAGCGTAGTTCCAAGTCTAACGCTTGTTTCCATAGTTGGGTTTTTCGAATCCGTTTTGTTATTTCTCTAGATATGGCAGCCTGGAAATGCCGTTTTTGGCCATTTTCAAGGGGCGCGATAATGATGTTTCTAATAAACGTGCCGAATTTTTAGAACTATAGAGACACAGTTTTAAGTGTGCGTCCTTTCCGTAGATTTACAAATATAATGAGTGTTAAATAATTTCGTCAAAAAAAAAAATAGTCGTAACTCGCTACAATTCATTTGAAGCGTAAGTAGGAAGGCCTCTTAAGTGTGTGTTGTAGATAAATAAACGCTGGAAACTCTAACTGCAATCTACACGTTTTTTGAAAGTCAATATGGAAGAACTACCAAACAACAATCCTAGATAATATCTGGCAACTTTATGAGCAAACATTTACCCAGAATGATGCATTTGTTAAGATTCCACTGTACCCCTTATGTACAAATTCTTAGATTTGAAGCCGTAATATTAGTTGTGGAGTAAAAATAAAAAATGTACTCAGATAGAACCAATTAAATGTATATGATCTTTAAAATTTTAGCTCAAAATTTGCTTTATGCATTTAATTCAATTTTTAAACAGCGAGAGAAAAAATATTATATTAATACGTTTCTCTATTTGTTTACAAATTGCATTTCACAAGTAATGCAAATTTACCGAAAACATGTTAAAGAATATATGCATAAAATTAGTTCTATCTGAACAAATTTTTATTTTTACTTTATAACAAATATTACGACTTAAAAACCAAGAATTTGTACATCAGGGGTGTAGTGGAATCTTAAGCTTTTTTTCGCAGAAAGTTGATGAAACCCGTATTGTCTAAGGCGTGTTTTTTTTTTTTTTTTTTGCAAATTGTCGTCGAGAAAACTACAATTTTAAGTGATGCTTTCAGAGTTGAATTATATGCCGTGTTAATGTACCTGGTAGCACGCCAATTAACACGTCAGCTGCTAAAACGTGCCTGTGTTGAGACGTCACAAGTGTGCAATGAGCGAGTAGCCGCAGCATGTTTATTATCCATTGTGGGTTATTGCCGCGCCAAGTCTGGACATCGTACAACGAAAACAGAAGGAAAAAAAGTTAAACTGCACACCAAGTGGCCACTGTAGTATCTCGCTTGAAGTTACTAGTCACATGTCCTGACAAGAAAATTGGTATCTGCAACTGCATTCATGAGTAGGGTCATGCACTTTTCGCGAAATTAATGTTGCCCCAGTTTGTTACAGTGCCTTACGAACGCATCTGCAGTTCTGATTAAAAGTCAGTGATTGGATGTTTTAACTCTCACAAATCACATACGTGTAGTTTTGCAGTAACCTATCATGCTTGACACAGTCATAACAGGCGTCACTTCACAAAGACACGCTGCCAATAACCATGAAGCACAGCTGCAGATGTGCACGTAAGGCAGTGAAACAAACTGGGGGAAAATTATTTTCGCGAAAAGTTCATGACCTTGTTCGTGAGGTGTTTGTGGGGATTTGAAGAGTTTCCCGCCGCAGAACAAGTGTTTCGTATTTAGGGAAACCGACTTATCGCGGGGAAAGTTGATTGTTTGCTAGGCTTCAATATAACATGTCCATACCTGAGGTTCTCCTGTCGTTATTGGTGTGTCCCCGTCTGACTGGGCCAATAACAACTCTGATGCACCGTTACTATATCGTCAGCTTAGTGCAAGAACTGGGTAACTTAAATTTTCCAAGATTAAGTTATCTGCAGATGTTTACACTACCCTTATGATTGTTCCTTTCGATATGTATACATTTATAAATGTGTTAATTAGGAGTATTGATGCAACACAAATGTGCATTTCAAAAAATAACTATTTGTATGACAAAAGCAATTTACAGTGTTATAGTTGCATATCTCCAGCTACCTATAGTTATCTAGTTGTAGAATTAAGCCGACGATATATTTGTGACTAGTCTTTAAACAACCACATAACCATCCTACAATCAAATAGTCGCTAGTCGCTACACTGTTTTGCAAGATACGGTGAAACAAAAGGTTCTTGTGATTTTCCTCTATCTCTACACGCGTGTTTTTGCGCCACCCCGAACAATGTTCATTGAACTGAAACGTGTTAAAATTAAGTAGGTTAAATGTCACTGTACATAACCTCCTTGGTTAAACCATCAAAAAGCCACAGTGACCTTATGTATATAGAGGCAGGAAAAATTCGCGGGTTCACAGACCTTATAGGCTAGCCTCCAAGAACATGTGTGTATTCAAGCAGACATTATCTGCTCACTGGCTGCTCGATGACGGAGTGATATGAGCCTGCATTTAGTTGCTTCTGTACTATTGGCTAAGCAACTTCCAGGAAGTGTCTAATAAGTCACGGGCCAATTGTGAAAGTGGCGAATTTTTCAGGTCTCTAGTCATGGAGCTTCACTGCGAGATACGTCTGTGTTCAATGCGGAGTGAACAAACATAAAGGCGATTCTAGACTTCCAGTTAGGTTCGCAGGTGCAGGTCTAGCTTATATTTGAAGCGTGGGAGCGGGTTTTATAAATAATTATTTTAGGACATAATTAGGTAAATAAAATTAGTGTTTTTAACATTAATTATAATATTAATAATTTTTATTTTTAAAAAAACTGAACATACAAGAATCAGCTATTAATGTGAGGAAGGGTTGTCCGTGCTCCTTGCTATTTCTCACCTGCACTCCGGAAAAGGCTTCTTGATCTGCCTATGGGTTAACATTTGCATCTATTGTGAGTTAAAACGTATTTTGATACGTAGGCCATCTCTACTAGCTCACGTAAAAGCTTTAAGACTGGAAAAATTATGGTCACATTGTGCAAGGCTATAAGAAAACATCAATACAAATAAAACTACCTGGTTAATGCTTGCGACGTGGGCAGGGTGAATGAGGCACTCATAAGGAAACCATAAATAACAATGATCATTATATTTAAAAAAATGTTTTATCTTGTTACACATGAAACGAAAAATTAATGTTTACGTTAACTATCTGGTTGAATGACCAAAGCAAAATTAAAAGTAAATTTGCTATGTGTGATTTCCTCTCCTGTAAACTTAATAGTTATACGTATAATTGCTCGTTTACAGTAGTTGTATGACTAATAATTGTGATTTTTTTCCTTACTATCGCAGGAAACATTTTGTTAGTTTGAAACATGCCGCGGGATACTTAAAAATAATAATTAAAAAATTAGCACGTGAAGTTTTGAGTGCAACATCGCGTTTTTTGGTCTCAAATTTTTAAGTTTTCCGAAATAATAATGTGTATGTTAGCTAATTGGTTGCATGAACAAAGCAAAATTAAAAGTAAACTTGACTAGTCGTGTAGAAAATAATCACAAGAGGTTTTCTCCGGTCCTACATTAAAAACAGCATTAATATCCCCAGCCCTCCCATGACTTGACGGGCGTTCCACACCAAGAACTAACGTCCGCAATTAGTTGCGAGAGTGAGCGTACGGGGCCCAATTTAACCCTCCTCTTCTACCCTACCACCGAGCGAGGTGGCGTGAACGGTAACACGTTCGACTCGCACTCGGGAGGACCCGGGTTCGATCCCGGCTATGGCCATCCTGATTTCGGTTATCCATGGTTTCCCGAAATCGCTCCAGGCGAATGCTGGGATGATTCCTTAACAAAGGCCATGGCCGACTCCTCTCCCAGCTCCTGTCATTGTACTAAGCTGTGTGTCTCCGTCTATAATGACCTCGCTGTCGACGAGACAAACAGTCCACTTACCTTATCTTCTGCCCTACTACGAAACAAAAAGCTCTATATCTAGCTAGAGCGTGTGCGAGGATATGTCCCACGGCAACATACATTCCATTGGTACGAATTAAAAACCTCATACCGTCAAACGGAAAGTTTTCGTTAAGAGTGCGTCGTAGACAAATAAACGCTGAAAACATCAATTGATTTCTAAGCTTTTTCGAAGCCAATACGGATAAAATAGTCACTGACAATCCTAGATAATGGTATTTACCAACTTTATGAGTAAATATTTATCCATAATTACTAATTCGTTAGGCGTGATCTCTTGCGCCGCAGTTAAATGCACGAGGTTCCGGCGCCAGAGGTTGTGCCTCAGAAGTTCGTAACACTGGAAACAGTTTTGTTTAAAACGTTGGCTAAATCTACTGCCTAGGATTGCTATTGTTTGACTTTCGCAAATTGGCTTCAAGAAACCTACAATTATAGATTAATTATTTGAGCATTGAATTATGTACCACGCCCTCTTAAGGAGGGCGTGAATCATAAATTAATACTGGAAACATTTATTGAAATTGGAATTTGCAAAAGTAAATTCAGGGGGAAATAATTATTTTGTAATGAGCAAATAATTTGTCAGCGTAAATGATACTTAACAAAATTAAGTCACAAAAAGTTGACCAGGCACACTAGCAACCATGTTAGCTCACAAATTTTGTAGTTCTTCTTCAAGGCTGCTATTTTGGTTTGGTTTTCTATAATATTCTTTTCACATCCCTACCCCTGGCAATATTAATAAACGCATTTAGCGTTAACTTACCACACACTCTTCAGCTCGAGCATATCCTTGGCGAAAGACTATATAACAATTTGAGGCCGAAAACACAATAATACAATCGTAAACTTCACGTTATACATTTTAATTGTAAGTGAAGTGATATTGGTCAACACTCAACACCTAGGTCTTTAGCGCTGGTGCGGGGTGACATGATATGAGTATGGAGCAGCACCGGAATGAAGGGGCGGGGGAAACGGGAGATCCCCGAGAAAACCCGCCGACCAGCGGCATCGTACGGCACGATTCCCACAAGCGACAACCCGGGGACCGACCCCGCCGGGAATCGAACCCGGATGACTATGGCGGGAGGCGAGTGGTCGCGGTTTATATGGAGTTCCTACAATAGCATAGACGGAAATAAAAGGAATAAAATAATTTGTGAATATATTAGACACACAACTACTGCACATGAGCACCTGTGAGGGGGAGGGTAAAATCAAAACTGTAGTAGGCATAATAATTTTTTTAGAGAATTTTTTACTACAATTTTCAGTTTTATAACAAAATGATTATCTGCTGATGCAAAAAAAAAAACATTCTAAATGCAAAACTAGAAAATTACACGACTTGAAACGAAACGATATCATATTTGGTAGGTTAGTTCTTAGCAATAAGTTACTAAATTACCCACTCCGGCACATGTAACAATACAATTCTAATTGTATTACAGATATAAGAACCTTAAATAAAAAATTAAAAAAATACCTTTATAAAGTAAAAAAAATCTACATATTGTACAATTACTTATGTAGGCTACTTTTGAATTCCAACCATCGTAAAACCCATTACTCACGGCCGTTTAAACATAACCTGATGATCAATAAAACCTGGTCAAGCGACAGAAAACCATAACTGCAGCAAGAGTCGCGATTGACTAGAGCACTCGCCTCCCACCAAGGCGATCCGGGCTCGATCCCCGGCGGGGTCGATCCCAAGATTTTCGCATGATGGGAACCGTGGCGGACGATGCCGCTGGTCGGCGGGTATTCTCGGGGATCTCCCGCTTCCCCCGCCCACATCATCCCGGCGCATCTTCATTGTAGGGCCTCAGATCATATCATACAAGCGCCCAGTAGTGAGTCTGCATCTGCCTCCAGTACCCTCATCATTAAAGGTGTTAGTTATGGAACGTTTTCTGCACAAACAGAAAATTTCCCAATTTTTTTTTAACATTCAAGATACTATTAGAATTTATTGGTTTGTGGACAAACCGATACGCCATTGCTCATGTTTTACTGATCAAACCTGTGTTGAATAACAAGAGTACAAAAACGAACATCTTGGTGTTCCGACCAGCTGTGTCTCAGCTTGAAGCCGGGAATAGATAGCAATTCCCGTAACGTTGCATTTTTTTTCGTTGGTTGTAACATGTGCTATGTTGTCTACTGTATTTTGTTAGTTGTCCATATTCACTGTTTTACGTCTATTTCCATCTTTTTTAATAGTGGGAATCCGGTCCTATATTTGTGTCTGGGTGTTGTGTCGATATCTGACAGAATTCTATCTCTAGAATTCTTTGTTGTCTAATATAATAATTATTTTGGTGGAAAATAAATAAAACTGACAGAATTCCTCTGGGATTACATTTTTTTCTAATTTTTTTGTGTGTATTATACTTGTTCTTACTTGTTCGTTTTCGTACTCTGTCAATCAACACACGTTTGATCAGCAAAACATGAGCAATGGCGTATGTCCACAAATCAATAAATTCTAATTGTAAACTCCCACTGCAACAAACATTTAAAAATCTTTCAATATATACCCACATATATATTTTACTAACACTTAAAAAAGTTTTCTGTGATTAATGTTGACTTTTCTATTCAAGCACAAATCAATAACTTCAACCTTGAAGACAAGTGACTGCATTCCTGAAAAAAATAGGTGACGATAATTTTCCGCGGAAAATTTCCTCACTCACATGTCTACTCCTCATACGATATTTTTTAAGCCTAATACTTTTTCAGAAACGTGTGGGCAAACGATATATATAAAAAGCGCCGACGCATCATACGACTAGGAACGCGCGCACACACACTACTTGGACGGAATGTTTCTGCTGCGCTACGTAACTTCGTCGCGTGGGGGAGGAAGATGCTGCCAACTGCGGCCAGATGTGTCCCCCGCACTTCCCCTTGACAGACAAGCCACGTGACGTCACGAGCAGCCCTGCCAAGCCACAGGTGCGAGCAGCTAGCCAGACCTGCCGCTATGTTCTGCTTATAGGGCATTCGGGATAAAGTGAGCACTAAAAACTGAACATTTGGAAAATATCACGCACCCTTACTGCATATAATTCGACATTAACTATAGTTGTCTTACTGCTGGTATGGTTGGTAGCGAAATTACGCAATATAGTTCCGTGAATTGTGGAGTTGAAAAGCTACAGGAGCAACGTGCCAAAAATATGTTTGCACGTAAAAAACAAAAACAGCGCTGAAATAGCCTGTGGACATATGGGGACGGCGATTTTTAAGTCCTCACCAAATCTGTCACGAAAATTATTGAGACTTAATTTTTCAGTATTATATTGGCATCGACACCTAGTTCCTTTTGATGTAAGAAATTCAATTGGGTTTTTTGGCACTTAGCTCCTTTAGCTTTATCCTATTTAAATACAACAATACAGAAACAAAATCAACCGAAATCGATTTAACTGTTGCACTGGTGGGTGGAACTTCCCCAAACTTTACCAACCAACCCAGGAGGTCCAGGAAGGGTAAACCAATAGGGTAAACCGATCAAGACAGCTCCTAGGCCAGCCAAGCAAAGAAAGGGGAAAACAGTACTAACGTGGACACAAGTTGTTGATCGGTGCTTCTTATTATAGGTCAGAGAAAGGGCCGAGCCTCCTTTCCCCAACACTTCACATCAAAGATAATTAATTTAATATACCATACAAAAAATAATTTAATTTTAAATTTGGAGCATGAGAGCCTCTGTATATTAAACTTTATGAAATGAGTTAGGTCTAGTAAATAAAATTGTAATAATTCAGAAAAAAAATTTTTTTAATACCTTGATCAGTAGATTTGATAACAGTAAATTCTTTGCACAATGAGTATTTGGTGTATGTAAATTAACCAACACAGTACATTAACAAATCAAGAAAAGCACGTATGGCTTAATAATATCATAATTAAGTTAAACAAGGGGATCCCCAACACAAAAATTAATTAATTAACTTACATTTTAATATTAA
>PNEQ01006558.1:28704-68876 GCA_003012365.1 Medauroidea extradentata
TGTGACGTTTCTCATTTGACTGTACCAATCACAATAAGGTTACTGTAACACCACACGTCTGTGATTTGCGTGTAAAACCCCACGACACACGAATGTCAAAACATCCAATCTCTGACCGTGAAGCAAGTCTGCAGACGTGCACACAAGTTACTGACACAAAGTGAGGCAAATTTCTTTTCGCGAAAAGTTCATGTCTCTAGTCGTTTTGCACCGCGCAACTACAAAGTACATCACTGCACAGGCCTATTCGGACCTACTACAATATGAATAGAGGGAGGGCTCCAAGATATCCCCCTCCACTGCCTTCACACGGCGACCTCGAAACACTAACGCTCTTACCTCCCCATACACGGGGCTACACTTAGGTATGTCAAGCAGTACTAATGACCATGAAACATGTACTGGCTACTTATTGTGTTGTGAGCAGTCAGTAATAAGCGGCACCTACATACCAGCGTGTCAGTGGGTGTAACGTCAACTAGCGCACAACTATAAACAGTTCTCTGCAAACTTGTGCCCTACCTGTCTGGCAACAACCTAGGAGCCACCACTGTGCCAAAATACAACCCTTGTTGTTTTTGCACGGTGGTAAAATACCGTTAAACATCCGACTGAATAGAACTGATCATCGTGATCAACTCTACCTAGTAGTATTTAGTGAAAATAATTCTGAAACAATTTGTTCCAATGGCTTGCGAGCGCATCTGCAGCTCAGCTTGCACAGTTATTGGGAGAATGTAATCTAGTAACGCACAGGCGTTGCTCGTTTGTCAGAGCCAATCAGAACCAGGTTACAGCGACACCACATATTTTTTATTTGTAGGTAGAACCTAGAGACGCTGATAGTTAGAATCATCCCATCACTAGAGACCCTGATTTTTCGCGAAAAAGAATTTTGCCCCACTTTGTTTCAGTGCCTTACGTAAACATTTACAATTTTGCTTCACAATTAGAGCCACGATTTTATGGCGAAAAGATTTTTGCAACATTTTGTTTTAATACGTAATGTGCACATCTGCAGCTCTGCTACATCGTCTGTGATTGGTTGATTTTACCCTCACTTGCCTTGGCAAATTACAGACGTAAGGAGTCACAATAATCTTATTCTGGTTGGTGCAGTCAAATGAGAGACGTGTCTGAATAAAGACTCGCTGCTAGTAACCTTGAAGCAGAGCTGCCGTTGTGTACATGAGACACTGAAACAAAGTGGGGCAAAAATCTTTTCGCGACAAAATCGTGGCCCTAATAATAGTTATTGGCAGCGTGTATATGTGAAGAGCCGTATCTCATTTGACTGAGCCAATTACAATAACGTTCCTGCAACACCACACGTCTGTGATTTGCAGGTAGAATCCCAAGGCTCGCGACAGTTCAATTATCCAATCACTGACCACGAAGCAGAACTACAGATGTGCACGTAAGACACGGAAACAAAGTGAGGCAAAATTCTTTTCGCGAAAAACCAGGATCTCTACCCATCACTGGCCATGAAGCAGAGCTGCAGATGTGAGCGTAAGGTGTGTAAACAAATTGTTGTAAATTTCTTGTTACCAAAACTCAGTGGTTCTAAATATACCTACTACGTACGGCCACGATTTTGTCGCGAGAAGATTTTGGCACCACTTTGTTTCAGTGTCTCACGTGCACATCGCTAGCTCTGCTTCATTGGAAGAGACGGTGATTTATCGTGGGAAAACTTGACTATTTGCAGGTTTCAACGCACGTTCAGCTTACCACAAGATTACTGGCTTTAGCTTGCACGCGGAGCTGTTATGCTATTTGACTGAGCCAATAAGAATCCCGCTATTGTAATATTTTATGCCTAATATTTAGGGACAGGAATTTCGGTGGAAATATTTTTGCCCCACTTTGTTTCAGTGTCTTACGTGTACACCTGGAGCTCAACTTCATGGCTATTGACAGAGTGTTTTGTGCACAGATATTATTCATTTGACTGTGCCAATCAGTACACGGATAACTGTGACACAACACGTCTGTGATTTGCGGGTTTAAACCTCCACACGCTGAGTGTTACGGCATCCAATCACTGACCACATAGCAGAGATGCAGGCGTGAAACAAAGTGATGCAAAAATATTTTCGCGAAAACTACATGGTCCTATTCATGAGTTATTGGCAGCGTGTACGTCCAGACACGTTTCTCATTTGACTGCACCAACCAGAATAAGATCATTGTGACTCCGTACGTCTGTAATTTGTGCCAAAGCAAGTGAGAGTAAAATCATCCAATCTCGGACGATGTAGCAGAGCTGCACATGACGCATTGAAACCAAATAGTACAAAAATCTTATCACCATAAAATCGTGGCTATACTACCACGTTTTCGTAAGCGCCTAATTACACACGGTGTGTTATACTCTGTCCACTCTAAGGTTGCAGCAGAAATAAAAATTGCTAACGAAATAAATCAAAGCAATTGAATTATATCTTGATTCCTCAAATTGTGATTGTGCCGTAATACAGTTACCTTGTATTTTTCAACATTTCAAATGAAATTTATGCCAGGCAAAAATTTTATTGGCATTCACTTGAATGAATTAACTGCAACGTTAGAATGGATAGAGTATAGCTCGGCAGCAGGTGTACAGCGCCGTGCACCTAACAACAGCCGGCTGAGAAAGCCGTCTTCCCAACACAGACATCCTGCAACTCGCCTAGCTTCCTTCCTGTAATTGTCTTGAGCGCAGTACATGGAACTGAACAGACGTCACATTCCACCGCGAATATCCCACCCACCACACCCCAAGCCCTGCATAGCCTTCTATACGCTGTTCACAGTCATATAAGCACTTCTGAAACCTTTTTTGTTCTTCTTATATACCGGACGTATTACCTAAGCCGCTGCTTGAAAAAAAATGTAAAAATATTTTGATTTTTTTTTCTGTCAAATGTCATTTATATTCTTGACGTATTTGTAGCTACGTACTAACGTCAAGCCGCCCTATCGATTACCGAAATAAAATAAATCTTCTACACGATTTAACTTGCAAAGCCCAACAAAATGGCGTTTCACCATTAATCGGAACGTCACATGACCAAGCCGACGACACAGAATATTTAGGAATACAGAAGTGAAATAGCCTGTAGTACGGTGAACTCAGTCACACACGCCAGCAAAATGGCTTCCCTGGCCAGCAATATGGCGGAAACTCCTACCGCCAATCAGGGTAACGTGGCATCCCTGCTAGCCGGTAGCAAGGCCAATAGGAAACCAGCCGTAACGTGCAGGAACCAAACATACACGGGGCTGGTATCAACAGCCTCGCGCAGCCAATAAGCGACGAAGTTCGATCGTATCAAACGAGCCGACACATCATTTCACGTCTGTATTAATATTTAGTCTGTGCCGACGACACGTTTTCTTTGGGCAGAAGCAATCTAAACAAAGCAGGAAACAGAATGTCAATATATGCAAAAACACCAGAGTAAATACATTTGGCGACTGATGTGATAAATCTGGTATAATGTATCTTACCGCCGTATATGCTAGAAGAGTGGTTGCTTATACATAGAAACTGAAAAATTGCGTTTTGTTTTGGCCCCAAGCTATAATTCCAGCAACTGTACGTTCGTGTCACTTACACAGTTGGTCCGTGACTTATTTGACACTTCCTGGAAGTCGCTTAGCCAATAGTACAGAAGCAACTAAATGCAGGTCCATATCACTGCGTCATCGAGCAGCCAGTGAGCAGATAATGTCTGCTTGAATACACACATGTTCTTGCAGGTTAGCCTGCAAGGTAGTGAACCCGCGAATTTTTCGTCTCCACTTTTACATGATTAGTAGAGCCACGATTTTATGGCGAAACGATTTTTGCAACATTTAGTTTCGATGCGTCATGTGCATACCTGCAGCTCTGCTACATCGTCTGTGGTTGGATGATTTTACTCCCACTTGCCTTGCCAAATTACAGACGTACAGAGTCACAATAATCTAATTCTGATTGGTGCAGTCAAATGAGAAACGTGTCTGAACAAAGACAGGCTGCCAATAACCTTGGAACAGAACTGCCGATGTGCACGTGAGACACTGAAACAAAGTGGGGCAAAAATCTTTTCGCGACAAAATCGTGGCTATAATGATTAGGGACCTATATTTATGGTGAAAAGATTTCTGCATCAGTTTGCACATCTGCAGCTCTGTTTCATGGTCAGTGTTTGCATATTTTTAACTCTCGCCTGTTTTTAAGGCCTTGTTACGGAGTTTTGCAGTGATTTCGAAAATATTTTTTTTTATTGCTACCTAATACTCATTTCAAAATTTCGCTCCACAGTTTTGACACTTATATGTTATTAATTGAAGCTGAATTTTTTGTAGAATTATACTGAACGGTTTTTTAGATTTCATTACCCAAAGTACGTTTTTCGTCGTAAAAATAAGCAAAAATGAAGTAAATAATTATTTTGCTGGCGAATGGTACATTATTTTGAAAAACGCGTCCACAGTATTGTGCATCGTGTGATCGCACATTGACTCAAATTTTTTCAAAACTTGTGGTTAAAAAATATTTGAGTTATTGGCACCAGTCTGAAAAAAAAAACTCGGGAACAAGCCCTTAACGTTTTACTGCAAATAACATACGTATGGTATAGGTGGTTCGGGATAAAGTGAATACTCATAAAAGCCCTGCTAAAGTTCTATTTTCAGCCAATTCGTATCTTTCCGCGCGTAACGACTAACTACGGGAAATGTCTAACCTCCCAGGACACGTCACTTAATATTTGCGCGTGTGAGATAAATCGTGCAGTCAGTGTGAATCGATACAGTTTGATAAAGAAAAGTTTATTTATAATATAAAATACAATTATGTAAATTTCGGTTCAGTTTGTTTTTATATTGTTGTATTTATATAGGAAAATACATGGAACTATTTTGCGTAATTTCGCTGCCAACCATAAAGGCAGTAAAGTTACTCTCGTTAATGGTGACTTATACGCCGTAATGGCTAGTGATATTTTTCAAAGGTCAAATTTTTAGTGCTTACTTTATCCCGAATGACTAGAGACCGGAAAAAAATCACGGGTTCACTGACCTGTCGGTTAGCTTCCAAGAAAATGTGTGTAGTCAAGCAGACAGCAGCTATTTATTAGCTTTTCTCTTACACAGTTAAATGGGCCTGTGTTCAGTTACTGTTTTATTACTGGCTCAGCAACTTCCAGGAAGTGTCGAGTAAGTCAACAGCCAATTGCGAACGTCATACAGACCTTAAGATTCTGGAATTCTAGCTTGTCCCTAAAAGAAAACGTAAATTTTTCAGGTCTCTACGAATGACCTATATCAAAGTAACCGTTATTCATTTTTGGTACCGTCAAATGAGAAACGTCTTTCAACAAAGACACAGTAAATAACAAAGAAGTAGAACTGCAGGGATGCACGTAAGACATTGGAACAAGTAGGCACATGTGATATTTACGCGGAGAGGCGGGGATCACTGTACATGGCGATGATAGGCTCGAAAACCTACCGTTACTATACGACATGTCTCATGGCGCGCGGGCTATATAGTGTGAAGTACTACACCGGGCAATGTCTATATACCACCCAATTACATACGACTCCTTTAACCTATGTTCATACAATATTTTTTGGTCCATTATATGAGGATTGATCCTCCAAAATACTGACGTGCAATTTTGCAACACGTGTAAAGAACTGCACCCAAACTTACAACATGCAGACCCTTTTGAAAACTATTTCCAACACTATACACTTAAAAAGTGTCATATTCCGAATCAAGTATGCCAGAAGGGAACATTTTTGTAGCTTAAAACGTATTTGCATGTATAGACGTGCCTGGCAGAGGAAGAGGGATGAGAGACACGCCCCTTAAAAAAATATTTGGGGGGGGGGGGCTTTCCGCCCTTCAAAGTAAATCATAAAAGTTATCTAAAATTATGAACAAATATTCCTACTAGCAGCATATTAAAAATTTATGCAGGAAAACTGCTTAACTGGTCCCCATTTTCCACCTTCAAATTTTCCTGGGGGAGCTTCCCTGGATCCCAACACCCCCCCCCCCCTTTTTTTTTTCCAATTTAAAGTTGTGATCGGCATATCAGCCATTGGTAGAGCCATGAACTTTTCGCATAAATAATTTTACCCCAATTTGTCTCAGTGCCTTATGTTCGCATTTGCAACTATGCTTCATGGTTATTGGCAGAGTGTTTTGTGTGAAGTGACGTCTGTCATTTGACTTGCCAATCGCAATATGGTTATTGCAACACGACACGTCTTTTATTTGTGGGTAGAACTTGAAGACATGTGAGAGAGTTAACCTCCAATCACTGGCCACCAGCAGAAATACACGTGAGCACATGAGACACTGAAACAAAATGGGGCAAAATTATTTTCGCGAAAAGTTCATGGCCCTAGCCAGACGCTATATTCCCCTCCTCCCCCAAACATTAGCCGCTGGACACCCAACGTTTGCAGGAATTTACCTTACTTCCGTACTTTCGACCAAATAAAATACCAATGTATTTCTACTAGAGATACTTCAGACAGCAGCTGAGACAACGTACGAGCTGCTGCCCAGAAACTTGCGTACGGTGAAATGTCGTCTAGGTTTGAAGATAAACTTCACGCCACTTCCTGCTCAATCTACTGACGTGCCTAGTCGGCAAGTCTCAGCAAAAGCAGACGATGCTAATATGGCCACAATGTTGGACGAACCGAACAATCAAATTAATACCGTTTTTACGTGCCGAAGATGTAAATAGTGTAATGACGAATAAGAAATTAGGTTTGTCACCGGAGCTAACTATAAATGTTATAAATTTTGCTTACTGGCCCGTATAATGAATTCTTTTTCCAACCAAGTGTTTCAAAGTGTTTTTTAAATGTGATCTGCAAAAGCAAAGTTATTAAGAACTCCAAAATAATTGCAATATTGAGGTAAGATTTCTTGTTGCGTATAACAAAATCTTTTTAGCGTTTTCAAATACAGGCACCAGTATTCCCATTGGCAACCTTACTGATCAGCGTTACAATGCCTTTTACTGGTAAGTTACCTCAGTATTGCCATGGTAATATCGTAAAATTTTGAGATTTTATGGTAAACTATAAAAAGTTAACTATCATAAATATTTTTATTTGATTCAGTAAATTGTTTTGCTACATATTTCACACCTTTCTTTCACTACGAATTGGAAACATATCACAATATATCAAGTAAACATAGTGTATAGTTTTCAGAACTTCAACACGCTCTTAAAGGTCAGGAGTACACGATGGTCACAAAACATTAAAGTAAAGAGACGTAATTTACTTAAGACTCATTCATTCATACTTATACAGATGAATTAGCGTTGAAAGATGGCACTCTGAAACAAGTTGCAAAATCGTTTGCTGACACAATGTATGGATCCAAGGAGTCATACACTTGAACATTCGAGCTGGATGGATATTTTACAATGCTAACATGATGCAGTTCTATCAAAGACATTCACAGTGTAGGGACCGGAAAACTCGCGAGTCCACTAACCTCTAGACTAGCCTGCAAGAATATATGTTTTCTCAAGCAAACAGCAGCTGATCATTGGCTCTTCGCTGACACAAAGATGCTAAATGATTGGCGCTGCCTTTAGTCGAGTTTTTATTATTGGCTCAGCGGTCTCCAAGAGGTTTCAAAAAAGTCCAGAACCAATTACGAAAGAGACACGAACTTACTGTTGTTTCAAATCTATCTTGTGTCTAAGAGAAAACGCAAATGATTTAGGTTCGTAGCATAGTGACATTATTACTTGAAAGCATACACACGCAGTTTACGTAGCAGTTTAGTTTTCGAAGCAGACACCCTTAAAATTTTCTTCGTTGCTTTTCTGACGTCGTATGAGGTAGACCAGATAACCCAAAGAGGACGGTAAAAAGGTGATCGTAAATAAGCGCGGAACTAGGGTGTTAGTTTGTAGTAGTCACGAGGCCGGCCTGGTCGGAATTGCGTACCAACTAATGAAGAGTGTAATCATGCTCTGGAACACCTCAACCAGTTTACTTGCTCAGGAAACTCAATTCACGAGAATGACGCAGCACCAGAGATTATATGCGTGCGCCAAGTTAAACCAACTCTTCTGTGGAAATATGTAGCGTCAGTAAATTTTGACATATAATTATTTAGTACGTTTATTTAGAGTAACAGTTCAATCCGGATAGAACAAGGAGTTGACAGAAGAATCTTGATTCAATTTTACTTTAAACACGTTGCAACCAGACTGAAGTAAAAGTGTAGCAAGTAATTCAGTACAGACTGGAGTGTAGTAACCAGATTGAAACATTTACTAAACATCCATCGGGCTGAACTGAACGAAGATGAAGCGATCAACATATTGAATCGTTTGTTGCGGTTTGTCAGAGGTTAGAATCGTCCTGGACTAACTAAATAAAACCGTGAAATGTTACGACAAGGTGAAGTGCCAAATAAATAAAAATAAAATATACAAAAAATGTTTGCCTCTTTAGTTTTTCGACAGACATTTGTTCTGTAGTTCAATGTTTGCCAAAAATTTGTCTGTACAGAGTATTCCGTCTATGTTCACTCCATGTTTACATGTCAATCTGGATTGAAACTTTTACTGTAAACCACGAGCGTAGAAGAACAGGTCTGGACACTCGCCTGGAAACTTGACCCCTTGTTGTTTGGCTGTAGTTCACCAAGTTGGCATACGAGGAATCGGCGGCGGCCAAGTTACCGAAAGTTGTGCGTTGGCGCTATCAGGGCGGACGGGCTCAAACTCCGCCCATTTCCCTCCCACTATTTATCAAAACGTATATTTTTATTAATTTATGAAATACTTCCTTCGCTCACAATCCTAAATTATGGCGGAGTTTGAGACCGACCACCGTGATAGTATAGCCCCAAACACGCATAACATTCTCGGTAACTTGGTGAACTACAGCCAAACAACAAAGGGGTCAAGCAAAATACATTGTTAGAGAGGTGAGTGTCCAGACTTGTTCTTCTACGACCGTGGTGTAAACACATTTCCAGTTCACTTCTCATTCGTTCCGTATTGACTGTCCAGTCAGGAATTTAACTCTGAAAGTACTAACAGTTTAACATCGTGTAATAACTCTCGCAGGGCAAGACAAAACTAACACATTATGAATCAGACACCTCAGTTACAATTCCGGAACCAAATATGTTGATAGACATTTCGTTGAAAATGTACATCTTTTAAGAAGGTAAGGACACGCATAACTATTATATTTTAGTGAAGCTATGTTAAGCAGAATATAACTGCATCAATCATCGAAGCTTCACGAAGACACAGCTAACTGTATATGGGCGGAAAGTGGCATCGTACACCAGCAAGGAGGCCGTAATATCCGCTAGTGACATATAGTAGCCGGTTATATAAACAATGTAGTAATGGATCCGACTCAACTGATGTTTATAAAATGTTCCGCGAAAGTAAATCAAACAAATCCGAATTGAACTACTGGAACCTAATAAGATGGATGTTACTGTAAAGAGTGGGTTACTTTCCTCCCATCCCCCCCCCAAACACACTTTTTTCTCCCACCTTGCGCATCCTGCTTTACACGTCGTTGCGCAAACTTCCCGTGTTACCTAACTCCAACTTGAAACTTCACGGCGGTGAACAGGGAAGGAGCCAAGAGTTATGTTGGGAAGGGAAAAGCCGGTAAAAATAAAATTTAGCTTATACGTGGTTCCGGATAAAATGAACACTTCTGAAACCCTGGCTACTTTGTTCTATCCAGATACCTTGTATCCTCTTGTCACTTTTAATAAAAACAAATAAACCTGAGTAACAATCAAAGTGTACAGATTATACCGCACTCAGAAATTAACGTCTCAGGTCACCAAGTAATACTTTTTGTTATTTTCTTCGACATGATGGTGTTAAAAATAAGTCCACTTTATCGCGGCAAAAAATTCTTTATAGCTTGTTCTGGGTCTGCGGTAGTGTAATGGGCATACCACACTTCACGTTGATCTCAAGTTCGTTTACCGGAGGGAGTCACTCCCGATTTTCGCAAGTAGCAAACATGGCGGACGTCGCTGTTGATCTGCGGGTTTTCTCGGAGAGAACTCCAGTTTGCTCGACCCTTGCAGCTGTCTCACTTCGCTTCACCCTCGCCAGCGAACAAGATTAAATCCCTCCTCCTCCTTGCTGATTCTGAAGTAAAATCACTTATAATTACTGCAATTTCACGATAAACATGTCCGTTTTGTACTAATATGTTAAAGCAACTCCGAAACTAAACAATTAAATGAAAATTTGCATCTCAGAAACCTCTTTAAAACTTTCATCAAACAAAATCTTGATTTCTTTGTGTAAAATCGCACTTTTATAGTTATGTTCACTTCTAAAAAATTATAAAGCCTAAGACAATACGCCTTAAAGTAGTTCACAACAATTTGCGATCTCTTTCTACGGTTTTATCTATTCAGCATGTTTAAATGAGTGAAGTGGGAAAATAAGAGCGGTAGATGAGTACAGAGTGTTTAGCCGCGAGGGACGGACGAGACAGACAGACGCCTGGTGCAGACACGCACGACAGAGGGCAGGCAGGTCTGGTTGGTGGAGGGGGGGGTCATGTGTGTGCTGGTGGCCCCAGGGGCTGTACTTCGTGACTCGTATGGGCGGGGCATGGCGCTGACACTGCAACCTCGTTGCTGGCTGTGACGTCTATCCCCACGAACTAGGCTAAGTTCACGTCTGCCCCGCAGCTAAGGTTCATTCTACTATAGGCCATTCGGAATAAAGTGCTAAAGATTTAACCTTCGAAAAAAATCACTAACCGTTACTCCATATAATTCAACATTAACAATAGTTACCTTACTCGTTGTATGGTTGGCAGCGCATTGCCGAATATAGTTCCGTGTATATTCTCATTTAAATGCAACAATACTGTAATAAAATAAAATCAATTCGACATATTTGCGTTCTCTATACTAAACAAACTTTTTTTTATCGGACTATACAGTTTTTTTACCGACTGCGTGATTTATCTCAGACGCGCAAACATCAAGTAACGTGTCCGGAGAGGTTACGTATTTCACGTCGTTAGCCGTTACGTGCGGAAAGATACGAATACGCAGCAGGGCTTTTTTGAGTGCTCACTTTATCCCGAATCGCCTATACTACTAATACCCTAGGTTAGGGAGATGAATAGGCGTTTTCAGAAGATTACCAGTTGGAGTTAGGGTAGGTTATTTCAAGTCACCTGATCTGGTTTTGTTGACCACCAGGATCTTGATGAACGCCTGTAATGCTTCTCAGGATGGTGCGAATAAAAATATAATAATACAACATAATACATGTTTTATATGTACATGTTAAATATTTTGTTAAACGCGACGTTCACAGCAGGCCTACACTGTTTACACTTTTTTTTTATTTATATCTAAATATAATAACCGTTTCGTGCTTGTTTCTTCGATACTTTGAATACAGTGAGTGTATTCAGTTTCAACCCATTGCCGTGCACTGTTTACATTTTTTTCTCGCGTCAAATGGCGACTACTCTAGAGCAGTGTAGTGAGGAGTTGGTCGAGAAGTTGTCAGGTGATCTTTCCAACACGGATAGTCGTCCGACACGACTCCCACAAGAGAGAACCCGGGTGGACCCCGCCGGGAATCGAACCTTGATAGGAGGCGAGTGCACTAGCCACTGCGCCAATCACTGAACCCTACTTAGTAAATTGAGCATGTTTGAAGCTCTAGTTATTTTTTCCTTTACGCCGATTTGTATTTTTCCACGGCTTGTACACAATACACCCCAAGGGTACAGATTTCGCCCTACAAAAATGCTAAGGCCTAGGCATATACAGACAGAGTGTTCCTGAACTACGGGTACAAAGTCTGTGAGGTGATTATCTGTCAAAAAAGGGACAGAAAACATTATACGAACAATGTCGTACAGTACCAAAAAAAAACTGTTTTGTGGTGGCCATAAAATGTTTTGCCAATAAGTACCTCACCAAAAATTTTTGTAGTGGTTTTTTGTAGTCACTGCAAAACTTTATAGGGGGTTGCAAAGATTTCTGTGGTCATCACAAAACAATTTGGTAAGATCCATAAAGACAAAATATTTTGTTGTGACCAATTAGGTTTTTCTTTCGGTGAGCTCATAAAAAATGCTAAATTTTTAAATTAAAATTTTAACATTTAAAAATTGTTTTTATAAATACTAAAAATTATTTATTTTGGTTTTTATATATGTCAAATCATAGCCTACAATATTGTTATGCACTGTAATTTTTTTTCGGTTTGGTATGTCAGTTCGTTTTAGTGGAGTACATAATACCGTAAAGTGCAAATTTTTGACGTTTACGACTCATTACGCGAAAACTATGAAAGATACAACAATTTACTAAGACGAAAATTTAGTCACATTTTGTGTCTTAAATAAGAAAAAAATATCAGGTACAAATAAAATATAAAATTATGATGATGAAAATTGCGGTAGACCGGCTCGGTTTTAGTCGCCGTATTGAATTTTTTTATTTTTAGCTGTTTTGTCATTCTAAGAAGAATAATGTTAAATATGTGATTATACCTCAAATTCTATTTACATTTCGCTACAGCACAGACCTTACGATTTAGCCGTTATCTTATAATTACGCCGCAATCTGTGTGGTTATTTTTCTTTATATTCATAATTTGCCCGACAAATTGCGACCTAACTATACATTACTAGCTGTATTGCCATGCTTGCATTGTAGCTCAAGGGAGCATAAATAGAATTTGCGGTATAGTCGCCGATTTAACATTTTTCTTCTCAGAATTCCAAAAAAAGCGAAAAAAATAATAAAATTCATTACGGCGACTGAGACCGAGCCTTAAGGGCGCGGCTACCGCAATTTTCATCATCATAATTTTATTTTTTATTTGTACCAGATATTTTTTTTCTTATTTAAGACAGAAAATGTGACTAAATTTGGTTTGCACGAAATTTTTTTATCTCTCATAGTTTCCGCGTAATGGCTTGTTAAAGTCATATTTTGCATGTTTCCGTTTTAACGACTACACTAAAACCAACTGATATACCAAACGCAAAAAAAAAAAAAAAAAATCACAGTGGATAAAGACATTACAGGCTACAATTACATGCTCATAAAATTAAAGAATAAAAATAATTTGTATTTAAAAAAAATAATTGAATTTTTAAAATTTTTATTTTCAGTTTGAGTATTTTTTTTTTTTAAATTCAAGTAGGCTAATTTCTATTCTTTAATTTTATGAGCATGTCATTGTAGCCTGCAATGTCTTTATTCAATGTGATTTTTTTTTTAGTTTGGTATATCAGTTGGTTTTAGTGTAGTCGTTAAAACGGAAACATGCAAAATATGACTAACAAGCCATTACGAAAACTATGAGAGATGAAAAAATTTCATAAGAGCCAAATTAAGTCACATTTTGTGTCTAAAATAAGAAAAAAAATTTCTGGTACAAATAAAAAATAATAAATGGTGATGAAAACTGCGGTAGACCGCGCCCTTAAGGTTTACGTAAGTAAAATCATCATTCATAGAATTTTTTCTTTAATCTCCAGTAGTTTATATTACTATCTATTAAAACGATTCTAAATGTCGATTTTTTTAAAAGGGTGGATATCTCACTTATAATGTTTTCTATGCTTTTTATATAGGGTATCACCTCACAGAGTTTATACCTGTATTTCACGAACATTCTGTATAACGTTTCTGAAGGTACCCAAATAATGTCTACTTTATAAATGGGAAAACATTATAGGGAGGGTAATTTCCAATTGTAACGCAGTTTTTGCGACCAAATGAAACTAACGTTATAAGCTGGGATAGTTGTAAGCGGGAACATTACAGCAGGATTCTACTGGATGTATGCATTTAATGTATCTTTATTATGTCTGAAAAAAAAAAAACAGTATTATAAGTGCTAACTTGACTGTGAACGACCTATAGTAATGTTGAAGCTTTGCCAAGCCTTGATTTTTCCCCCGCTTGACTTAAGTGCATTTTCATGGACTGAGGAACACTAAGACTTTTACCTTCGACAAAAATATTTAACTACACATCTTTAGAAGCACGTAACTAGTCTTTACACACCTTCTTACACCGCCACTAGTTGCTATAAACACATTTACCAGACAGTCTGAGAACAGAGGGCACATTACGGTTGTTTTCAAAATACCAGATACAAAGCAGCTTTCAAACTACCGCTAAAAGAGAAATAGCATCAAGTGCACCGAACGATGACACAACTTTAAACTTCAGGGGAAAATGCAAAGGAAAACAGTACAGATAAAATGGTAGCTATTTTTTATTTGCCGACACCCTTCTCCCAAAAAAATTATTTATAGTAAAATAAAAACGTTAGTGACAAACGTTGATTTTCTTTACATATTTGTTCACTACCCCCCTCCCCTACCAAGTCGAACCTACATATATGACACCACTGACTTTTCATCTCGGTGCGGCCCAAATTGTTATATGATGTTTCAGGTAATTTTTTCAATGCCTTGAAAACTGTGGGTAAATAAGTATATTTATTTCCTAAAAATACTTGTAAACATATACTCATGAGGTATTTATTTTTCCCCCACATTTTGATTCCTGTAGAAATATTTCCCTCTCATCAACGCAGAAAACTGTTTACATCCGAAAATGATACCGTAAAAGGTTACTGCATCTCCACCGAATATAATTTAATATGTAAATGCCTATCGTTGTTCTCCGTACGACTGCGAGGCAGGAAGCATCCTTAAGGGGTCTCCCTACCTGCTCCTCAAACGCGTTGCAGCGAGTTACGAATATTCTCTTTTTGACGAAACTATTTAACGCACATTATATCTGTACATCTACGAAAAGAACACACAGTTCAAACTATGTCGCTATAGTTTCAAAAATTCGGCACGCTGATTAAAAATATTATTTTCGGGCTCCTCAAAACGGCCTTTTTTTTTTCCAGACTGCCGTATCTGGAAAATTAACACTCATATTCTAAAACGTAACTATAGAAACAAGCGTTGGTCTTTGAACTATGCTGCCCACTAATAAAATAATGTAGTCACCACTTTAAGTCCCTTAGGAAAAGAATAACAGTAAAGCACTGCAGGGCAGCTGAGTGGCTTACGCGGAGAGGCGATAATACATTACACACGTCGGTAAGTGGAAACCTTACCGCTCCTGTCTCACACACACACACACAACCTATCTAGCAAGCAGCATATTGGGAACACGTCAAGGTGTTAGCGTAAAAATATAAATCCCGTGGCTCGCGTATACTAAACTAATTAACCTACCCTAACCATTTTTTTACATAGGCCTACTTCTAACGTCTCCAGAAACATTTTTATCAGTAAACTATGCCTCTAAAATCAATAGTTTGGCCGGTACACGACGAGTAGTGATTCTTCATATTTACCGTGAACACTCTTAATGACCACATTGTCTAATAGCAGTTATTGTGATGTGAAATGTTAACGTTTGAGTACAATACTATATATGTAATCTAGACTGTTACTTAGGGTGTTCAGTTCATATTAAGAAGTGTCAGGAAACTACAAATTAACATAAATAAATAAGTAAGTAAAGCCCTATGCACATTTGAAAACTTTAGCGTTTGACTTTAGCATTTGACTTTAAGCGTATACAATGGCGTCATCAAAGCTTAAGTCAGGCAGCCTTGAATTTACGTTTCCGATAAACTGAAACCTAAAGTCGAAGTCAAGATGGCCGTTCGCAAAGAACCAGGTGATCGTGTATGCTAGATGGAAAAAATGTTTATTTCTGAGTACAGTTTTGTTCTCCAGTATTGGGATTTCGTGAAAAAGTAACATGCAGGTTTTTCTTAAATGTAGGGCTTATTCGAAAAACCTGATAAGTAACTTTCAAGAAGTATTCGTAAATTAACTTTAAGTTGCGTCAATAGATGGCGTTGCTGTTGTTCTGAAAAATTATTATAATACATTAAAAAATATTAATAATTGGGTTTATTATTTTAATATCTACGTGATATGCTTTTACGGCAAATATTTAATGATTTATATGACAATACTTCCGTTTCAAAAAACAGATTTATAACCTTTTTTCAACTGTCGTTTACTTTAACTTTACATTTGTATCGTGTACTGACGAAATACTTAAAGTAACGGAAACGTAAATTCAAATGTTAAATTATTCAATTGTGTATAGGCCTTAAGGCTTCATTGAAAAGTGCTCACTTATCGCTAACCGCTTATAAACGGATTGTTTACCACCTCAAATGTTGCGTGCGATGGCATGAAATGGTTGTCAAGACGAGTGCCAAAAAAAAAACAGTGTTCAGAGCCAAGTCCACACACACACACAGACTGATGCTCTACCATTCACAATTTATAGACTTTTATTTGTTTATTGAAAGACGTAAAAAAGTTGATGAAGGAGCTAAGCCAAATCACAGGCATGTCACTGTTTTAACTGGGCTGCCTTGTGCTTCTGTTGATTTAATACACAGAAAGGAAGGCGGAGTTATTTCGAGACGACCTCGAGCTTCCCACGCGCGACCTTAATTTCCACTTGCAAATTGTTCACCAGCGTTCATACACGGTGTTCATGAAGTATGTTACAAGACTTGCGAGATGATTCGTTGTAAAAATGAGGTAAAGTTACACTGTGCACGTTTTTCAGTTGGCGATAAATCTTGAGGGAGGAATTCCTGATTGATAATTGACATCAAAAACCAACATTTGTTTAAATATATAATATTGAAGAGAAATAACTAAAGGCATCCTGGATGCGTTTTAATAATAAGATCTTTGCTCAAACCTTGTGTATATAGCGTGTTGCCTACTTGCAAGGTTCCCTTTTTTTCGTTCATTTTTTTAAGGTTGTTCGCCTGAGGGTGTGACAAGGTGACTTTTTTTTTTTTTCATTGCGGCCTCTTGTTACGAACTATGTCGTTAAATGGACAGTGTTATGCAAAAATGATTCTATCCAGATTTAAATTTATACGCAGCAAAGTAATACTGGCGACTAGTGGAATATGACAACCATACTAAACTGAAAGCATAATATTAATGAAAATCTGTCAGAGCTATTAAAGCAAACCATAACACAAAACCGCATTGTGGGCATTCACTATACGGCAATGTTTTCATTTTGTCGATTTGACGGTTGACTCATTTTTGCAAAACACTGTCCAAATAGCACAAAAATGCTAAGCTAATTATGGTGAAAGGTATTCGAAACCATTTTCCACAGACTGCAGATCTTATTGTCATTAAACCGCACCCAAAAATTCAATATTTATTCTACTTATGTTTTGATAATTTCGACAAACGTTGGTTTTCAATGGCAATTTTCAATCGCGAATTTCTCCCCTCAGTTTTGCGCTAGGCAAGATTGCACTATGAAACTTTACCCATTTTTACAATCAATAAAATCGCAAAGTTTATGACATACTTTCATCAACAGCCTCTATGTACTATAGGGGCTAACAGTAAACTATAACGATACAGTAATACGTATTTCTAAGTTTTCAAAATGTTGCCAGTATGTTTGTATGTACTGTACAACGGTCACCAAAAGTATTATACAATTATTTGATCCAAGATGACGGAGGACGAGGCGGTGTGGTCAGACCACTCGCCTCCCATCATGACGAACCAGTCTCGATTACCGACTATATCGTTCCCGGTCTTCTCATTCCGGAAATGTGGCGGACGTTGCCATTCGATTTAAAGTTCGTCATCCAAACTTTGATTTCCTAGGGGTTTATATCTGCAGGTTCGGTTCGTAATTTCAAAAAAATAACACAGCACAAAGGTTTCAAGTCATATTCGCTAATTGCTGGACTGATTCAAACCAAATGTTATATTCTAACAAATAGATCACAGTCGAAGCTTGACTTAAAAGTATAAAATAATTGGACGGTGTTAAACATCGTAGATTATGCGCCAATTGCAAGATATAGCCTGTTCAGTGTAAACTGAGCACTTCTTACAATCTTCTGTGAGCCATTATGCTACCATATTTACTATTTAAAATACGAAAACTGCCACGTAATTACAAGCTAGTGCAAACATTTCACAACTATCAAAACTTTACTCCTGTAGCCCTATTAAATACATTTTTTTATACGTATTCGGAAATGTTCATTTTAAAGTGAACCGCCTATATCAGTAAAACATGCTAAAACCAGTTTTAAGAATTGAAACAGTCTTGCAAAATATATTTTACTCCAATAAAATTAAGTCAATATATATAACAACAGGATATAAACTAAAATATTTTTTCTAAAACTGATTCGAAGCTAAAGAATATTTTATACTTACGTAACAATAATTGGTAGCTACATAGTCGTGGCGATGCACAATACCGCAGAATTTCTACGGAAATACTTGTAAGATTGGAAAGAAAAAAAAAAGAGCACATATCAGAGCTGCTACAGAATATCAGGATCAAATTTCCCTGACATTTCCAGGTTTTCCAAACAAAAATTGAGAATTCCCAGTCCTTTTTTATGTTAAAGAAAAATCATATATTTTAACAGTTTTTTACACTCTAAATCTGAATTAGTGAATATTCGCTGATTCACGCCGATGGATGGAGCAGTTTCAACAAGTTGAATCAGTGAGAAACCACTGTAAAATCGGTGACTATTCACTGATTCCGATAAAGATTGCCAACATTCCACAAGTTAATTAGTGAATGTCCACAGATTTTCCAGGAATTTTTCACTGATTCAATAAGTGAAGAATGTTCTTTGAAAACAACTGGAAAAACTGGTGAATATTCACTGATTAACTTGTGAGATGTTGGCACTCTTAAAAGAAATCAGTGAATATTCACTAATTAAACAGTGACTATTTTCACTTATTCAAATTGTTGAAACAGCTCCACTCATCAGCGTGAAACAGTGAATGTTCACTAATTCAGATTTAGAGTGTAATAATTAAAAAACGTTGTGGTTGCTCAACTGTTTGACTGTGTTCAAATGACTAATGTAATGAGAAGTAAATAATTAGTTACTGTTTTACTACGCATTTTGAAAAAAAAAAAAATATATATATATATATACATATTAACATTATTTCCATTTATAAATGTATTGCAAATGCAGGATTTAATAGATTAAATTAAATCACCAAACGCGAAGATTGTATTATACACATTTTAATTTCCATGCAGTAAACGCAGTTTCCCTGACTTTCCCAGGTTTCCTCTGACCTCTTTAAAATTCCCTTATTTTTTCCAGGTTTTTCAGACCTGTAGCAAGCCTGAGATAATAGCAAGGAGTGTAGAGAGTAGCTGTCGTTGAAAACTCGCACAACAGTTCATATCATTAGCAGTGTAATTAAATTGTTGGTGTCGGGGGATGGAGCGCCAAAGCAGAGAATAATCACAATTTTCGACATAAATATTTTTCTCTCGCTTACTATACAAAATCCAGGCTCGACAATCCGTAGATTACACTTTTGTAGATCTTCTTACTTTATTACTTAAACACAGACTTTCTTATTTTTGGAGCACTGACGGCAGATAGAAAAAATTGTCTCTTTTTCCTACCTGCCATCACTGCTCCAAAAATAAGACAGTCTGTGACTTTGTAGTAATGTAATAAGTTGTACAAAAGTATCATTTTCGGATTGTTGAACCTCGATTTTCAATAATAAGCGAGGAGGAAAAGCTATGTCGAAAATTTTGAAAGTTCGCTGCTATGGCGCGCCATCCCCCTTAAGTGAACTATTTATGCATCAATTTGCTATTATTGAATCCACCTCACGTTATTCTTCGTTTGAAAACTTAAACCTTAAAAGTATTTTATATATATATATATTTCCCAGGGTATCTCGCCATATTTTTCCAAATTCCAAGTACTGCTCGGATTGCTGTTCCGTGAAAATTTCTGCGCACCTGAAGAAGACACTTGCAAGACTGTAAAGTTTAATTGCCTCGCCACTGTCCAGCCATAACATGCAAGTAGGCCTACTCTGCAGCCGCGTAACCAACTACAACCAATAAAAAAAACAGTCAACGCCGCAATATGCGCGCCTGCTTCTTAGTGATGTTTATTACAGCTCATCTCGCGAACGAGTCCACTTCGACCGTCGGTAAATGTCATTCCAGAAATTAAATCGAAGATTTATTTCCGAGCCAATATTTTAGCTTACTGGATGAGCGAGTGAAATTAAAACTATATTAGGCGGGAAAGTCATACATGAGTAAGTACACGCAGCCCCAGACTAGCATTCGAGCGGACCCGGTTTCCGTCCCTGGCTAATTTCCGCTATCCATGGTTTTCCGAAATCGTTCCAAGCGAACGCTGTAACAAATGCCGTGGCAGATTCTTTTTCAAATTCCTGCCATTGCGTGTAAACAGTCTCAAAATACCTCACTGAAGACGAGACGTAAGGTCTAATAAAAAATGTCAAACTTAGCCTTTAGGGGAGGGGGGGAAGAGAGGTCGAGCTTGGTGATGTCAGAAAAAAACGTGATGGCCACGGTAATGTTGTTCGGCTCTTGTCCGATTGGTTGGCAAGAACAAACAGGGAACCTGCTGTTCTAGACGTGTCATAGGTAGAGCCACGATTTTGCCGCGAAAAGATATCTACGCCACTTTGTTTCAGTGACTCACGTGCACGTCTGCAATTCTGCTTCGAGGTTATTGGCAGCGTGTTTTTGTAATACGGCGTCTCTCATTTGACTGTGACAATGACAATGAGGTTTTTGCGACACCACGTGACTGTGTTTTGCGGATAGAAGCCCAAGACGCGTGAGTCCAATCACTGACCGTGAAGCAAAACTACACGTGTGCACGTAAGTCACTGAAACAAACTGGGGCTAAATACTTTTCACCAAAAAATCGTGGCCCTAGTCATAGGACCAACGGCAGGTAGCTTACCATCATACCTGTTGCTATAGTGACTTCCGACCCAATGTTTGTAGAAGCACGATTATTTCGCGTATTGATTCTAGGTCAGGTTGAATGTCAATAACGTATACTTCAGTACTCCTTCTGTGATTAGACGACAGGTTTTTAACACACATCTGACGACTGCAAGCCAGTTATAAATAAGGAAACAAGTCGTGGGGATATCACGTGCTACACGTTTGTACTGTTAGAAGACAATGTATATTTGGCTTCAGCCGGTACACGTACAGAACTGAGAAGTCTAGGCTGTTGCCAGATGAATACGCGAAATACTCGTGCCTCTAGGTATTAGATAACAGTCAATGTTGCGGGTTAAATGGCCAGCTGGCTGGACTCCACAGTCCAGTGTACTGTCTCCAGCTACTCGTTCATTGGCTGATGACACAGCGAGTGGCCTGTTGTACACGTGACAAGGTAGCGCAGGAGTCGAATAATGTTTTGTGCCAACATACCTTTGAAAACACTGTAGTTTCATACAACATACATGATTGCCTGATATACGTCTGACACAACGTAGCTGTCTGCAGACCAACAAGCGGCATGACATATTAAAATAGCGGGATTCTTATTGGCTCAGTGAAATAGGGCAACAGCTCCACGTACAAGATAAAGCCAGTAATAATCTTATAAGCTGAACATGTGTTGAAACCCAGCAAACAGTCAAGTTTTCCCGCGATAAACCATAATCTCTAGTTATTAGTAATTGGACGTAGTTATGCAAAAAGGAGGCAACCCACAAGAGTAACTTATCTTGTGATAATCACACCAAGTAGAAGGGAAAGATCCAAAATATGTCCTAGAAAAATAATAACTTAATCATAGTATTTGAAGGGAAATAAGAGCCTAGAAAGAGTTGTTTATGCAAGATTAAGACAAAGACAGCAGACGCTGACCTTGAATATCTCAGTTTCAGTGAACTGCGGGTTGGTTCCATTTTGCATAACTACGTCCAACTGTTGTTCAACTGGTCGTGTCGTACCAGTTATAGAGAGTTGTAACCCGATTTTTTTAAAAGCACGCTTTATATTTAGCTGCGCAGTAGTGGCATGCCTGATAATGTGTGGGGGCGACCGAGCACTTGCACATCGGCTCACCGCTCATGCATAATGAATCACGTCGTAGGCGGCAGAGCCGTCCGGCCTGCTCGCCGCAACAGCCCGGCCAGTGTTGCCAAACTACACAACCCCCCACCCGCCCGCAGCGCTCATACGATCACGATCATGTGTTTCGTAATTTAATACAATTCATATATTTTAGAGTCCACTATACCCCAGATGTACGAACTCTTGGTTTTCAAGTCGTAATATTAATTTTAGTGTATAAATAAAAAATGTTTGCGTGTAGAACCACTTTTATGTATATGTCCTTTAACATTTTTGCGCTACATTTGCGTAACTTATGAAATGCAATTCGTAAACAGTGACAGTCAAAAATTAGTATATTATTTTGTCACTATCTGCAAATTAAATTTAACACATAAGGCAAATACAGCGTAGAAATATTATAGAAAACCCACATTAAATTGGTTATACTGGTTGTACTCTAAAACAAATACTAGGACTTGAAAACCAAGAGTTTCTACACCAGGGGTATAGTGGAACTTTCAGGGTAATCCTACCAGTGGCGTAGTCAGGATTTGTGTAAGGGGAAGGTTTAACTTGAGAATAATATAATGAACAACGACCTCGGGAAAATTTGGGTTTCAAGGTGCAGAATAGTGCTACTTTAGCAGTTTTCGTAACGAAACATACAATATTCTACTAGTAAAAGTATTTTTAATTTTTTTTAATAATTTGTCTTCAAAACAAGTCACGAGGAGCGAGGGGTAGGGTTATAACCCATATCCCCCTACCCCTTTGCTGCGCCTATGAATTCTACTACAAGAATGGAAGATAATGCCATGCCTCATAGATCTTATGGATTCGAGACCAGACAAGTTCAAGAACTTGGTTATATTTCATTTATGCATTGCGGCTTTAAGAGGCGCGGTTTAGGCAAGTTCAACTTTATTTGCAATGAACCAATTCCAAATTAAATTTCCTATTGCAAACATCTCTTCAATGATACGCATTTATACAAGACCGTAACTTAAATACTAATGAAAACAACGACGTGTTCCCGCCTTCGGGCAGGGTCACAGTGTGTATGGGAGAAGGCCTGGGTGAAGGTCGGGCCGACTGCTCGACTCGCGAGACATGCTTGTCGCCCTCCGGCCCGAGGAATGGATGAGGTGAGGGCGAGATGAGAGCGGAACAGGGACGGAATGAGAGAGACGGGGGAAACGTGATCATAACACTAATTAAACATTTTAAATAAATATCAGAAAAAGATTTTCGGGTGCGGAAAACATTGTCTTTTATGTTTCAGAGACAGGATGGTGTGTTGTCCTTTCACCTTTACACGGAGGAAGGCCACTCCGGCGCGACAACCAAGGTCAAGCTGCGGCTTCCTCGTCAAGTTGCCTGGGGCTATGTGTTGGTAACTTATGAGTTTACCAGCTGACAAGATGTTGACGGAATTGTCCAGGACTTCCTTTAGAAAATATTTACAACATTCTCGCTAACCATCAACCTAATGTCAGGAAAATAAACGTGTAAGAATGACATGATCATCTACCTAGAGGATTGTCTATCTTCTATCAACAAACTCTGCTTCGTAAACACTATTCAGGGTGCTGATGCTACATCTCAAGTGGTTTTTCATTTTAGAGATAAAGAAATCAAATTTTGAAGTCTATTTCAAGGGTAGCACTGCTCCCAGTATATGACTCGTAAAAAAATTTTTTTTACTATTTTGTAAGCTATCTCCATACAAAATAAACGCACTCCGTCCTGAGTCAACCTGTGTGAAACACAGTACAGTACCCACTTTTATTTTCAGGTGCACTTTATTTTTAAATCTCTTCGACTTTGTTTCGCAATTAATACTTCATGTTCCGCTGAACTGTGCAAAGTGTGCTACATACAGCAAACAGCAGCACTGCACACTGTACAAAGGTTCTTCGTGGCCGTGTGCAACCAGAACACTGCCAAAACATAAAAAGCAAAGTACGAGATGTCTCACTAGCTCTTAGATCCTGATGTTCGTTCATTAAGGGCAGTCACGTGGCAAAATTTCATAATTTTATATTTGCTTGACATAGTTAGTTTTATACACGTTATTTGTGACTACATTTTACACTTGCAGAAATTTTTTAACTCTCATAGTTTTCCTACAGCGGCATGTCAAAGTCAGAATTTGCAAGTTACAGGAACATAGGTTTAACGAAAACCAAGTGACTTCCACGAATGAAATAATTTACACTGAAATTACATAATATGGGCTATATGATAAAATGTTTAAAAACACAAAATGGAATTCCTTTGTACTGTTAAAAAAAAATCCGAAAATGACGAAAAGTTACCTCATTTATGGCAATTTTTAAAAAAGAGAAAATGACTTTGTAGTGTGTTTTTAAATTTTTTAGCATATTTCCCATATTATCAAATTTCAGTGTAAATTACTTCATTTTAGTAAGTCACTTGGTTTTTGTTAAACCTATGTTCCTGTAACTCGCAAATTCTGACTTTGACATGCCGCTGTGGGAAAACTATGAGAGCTAAAAATATTTACAAGTGGAAAATGTAGTCACACGTAACGTCTATAAAACTAACACTAGGCCAAGCAAATATGAAATGTAGAATTTTTGCCACGTGAACAACCTTAAGAGTGTTCTGCGATAAAATCATAATTTTATATTTTAATGAAATGTTGTTAGTTTTGTAGACGATACTTGTGAGTATATTTTACTCTTACGAAACAATTTCAGCTCTCATAGTTTTCTCATAACGGTGCGTCAAAGTCAAAATTTGCATGTTCTGCTGCCATGCAAATAGTGAAAACCAATTCACTTACGTACGTGAAATAATTCAGTGAAATAACATACTATGGGCTAAGTAAATAAAACATTTTTTAAAATCCCGCGAATTGTTCTTGTATTTTTAAAAATTGCTGGATCTGTAACTTTTTTTCTGTACTTTTGCGATTTTTTAAAAAATTCAAAATATTACGTTGCGGGTTTTTAAAAGTTTTATTGCATAGCTCATGGTATGTAAGTTTACAGTGAATTATTTAGTTTAAGTAAGTCGGTTGGTTTTCACTACTTGCATGGGAGCAGAACAAGCAAATTTTTACTTTGACACCCCGTTATGAGAAAACTATGGGAGCTAAAATTGTTCCATAAGAGTAAAATGTACTCACAAGTATCGTCTAAAAAATTACAATATTTCATTAAAATATTAAACTATGATTTTATAGCACTTGAACACCCTTAAGGCGGCCGCCTAGTGAAGGGTGTGTTTGAGGTTGAGACGCAGAACTCGATGAGGCGCTACGAGTGACGCTGGGCGGCACATGTATTGTGATATCGCCTCTATGTCCAAAGTCGTAAATGTGCGTGTAAGTGTTCCCGCTGTTAAGTTTTTACTGTGGTACTTTAAGCGGTGATCCTGTGTTACTAAACCCGTCAACTATAGCAAAGTCCAATGTAATTATATACCACAATTTTGAATGAAACCAATACATACATTTCGAGAAACAGCCTTCTAAAATATCCGTGTTCAGGCAAATTTTTTTTTTATTTTTTTATTTTTTTTAAGTAATGCTTCCAATAAGCACGGTGTCATAAATGTCATATTCACAAGTAGTCTGAAGTGTATTTTCTTTTCGTAGATAAGCATTGTGGACGCAAGTTCATTGGTTTCTGAGAAAAAAAACGTATCTCTGACTAAACTTTCTTGACGAGAGAAACAAACCTGCCAGGCTACCAAAAGTTTGGTTGATTCAACTGTAAAACACTTGTTTGGTCGTATACAATCATGCATGTGGTTAGCTGTACCAAACCTTTTCCTTTGTGCACCCTGAGAAAAATCACGCTTCAATGTGGAACCAGAAGCAGTCAAGGATTGCCGGATGCGCACTGACCAACTGCTGAGACCAATACGAACGAATGACTGTTCGCTGTGTCGGGAGGACACAGTCAACAGTACCGCAAGCAAACGCGGTGCAGCTAAAATGTTCGGCAACTCGACTATCTACCCATTCCTGCGACCATCTAAGCAACTGTTCCTCACTTCCCGTCCTGTGGTGCCTGGCAGTTTGGGATGTCCTTCACGCACATACAACAATGTTCTTCTTGTATCCAGTTACTTCTCCAAATATTGAACAGGCTTTGCAGGCGGCTTACGTCTTCCTAACCCCCCTTAACAGTGAAACAAATTGTCCCTGACACGCCTTTGAGAACTCGTACTACATGCGAACAACATACACTTATCTACAATGAGTGCGACTCATGCATAGCGTACCCAAAAAAACAACCGCCACTATCACATAAATGACAATAACTGAAGACTGACAGAATATATCCATAAACTTTCAGTTAATCTGGCGTTATTGTGTCAGTTCTCTTTCAAAACAAACTCCTTTGGCCGCAGCTATGGTTTAGGTTAAAGGTGCACAATGTACACACTGGACAGCTTAACTTTAACATTAATTAAAATCTGAGGAACTGCACAAGTTAAAAAAAAAATGCACTTCGTGCAAATCATACAAGCTAAATCAATTAAATGCCTCCATTAATGCCGTATGGTGTTGTATGTGATGTTCTAAGCCTTATCTCAACCGAACGTGTAAGAATTAATCGGAATCAAGTTCATAACGAGTTTAATCCAAGATGGCGGCGAATGTTCCAACTTAAGAGGGCTATGTACCGGGTGTAATTTTCCGCGTTTAATGCGCGGAGACAGTGAAGCGATAAGGTTCAGCTTTCCACACTCGACGGTAACAGCATCGCTTCTGTTCGCTATGCGTCAAACTGGCCTGCAGTGTTTTAGTACTTGTCTCTTTGCTATGGCACTTAAAGCGGCGACCCTACAATATTATTAGAGGAAAGCTTGCAGTAAAGACCAACGCATGCTTCTAACGTTGAGTTTTACGAATCCGGTCGTATTTTAACAGTTACGGCAGTTTAAAAAAAAAAAAAAAGTCGTTTTTAGCCACTTTGAGGGCCCTAAAAACATGTTTCTAATAAGCATGTTGCATTTTTAAAATGATAGAAGCATAGTTTGAACTGTGTGTTCTTTTCGTAGATAAACATATTGTGAATAAGTTAAGGAGCTTCGCATTGAATAGAAAAGGCGCGGCACACTACTACAACGTCCATGCGTCAGGTGCATAAGCCTCTTAACAAACCACGCAACCGTCCTCCTTGTACTATAGACGGGCCATACTACACTGTTAAAAATTTCCGTAAATTCACGGAAGTATTTACAGAAAAGTACTGTAATTTTACGGAAGTGGCTTCCGTAATGTTATGTTTACAGCAATTTATCCGTATAGCCAGTTTACGGATGTTTGGCCGTAACTTTCCATAAATTCATGAAAATATGTTTCTACAATTTTAAAGCATATTTTACAGTATTTCTATAAAAAAAATGGTATTAATAATCACTACGAATCCTTGATGTCAAATACAAAAGTTGTCTCTTATAAAGTTGATATCTTACCACTGCATGGAACTCATTTACTCATAACTTGTCACTGTGGGTCAGGCTTCTGCCTGGCAATTATAAGGTCGTAGATTTGAATCCCAGCAACTTCGAAAAGATTTTCAGGTTACTAAATAGTGCGTCAGAATCTCGATAACACATAGCTAATAAGAAAATGTAGTATTTCTAGAAAATAAAGTGCTAGTAGATTACAGAAATGTAAATATTTTTGCGGAAAACGGATTGTCCTTTATTTTACGGAGGGTTCCGTTATCAAGAAAAACTGAGTGTCCGTTACTTTACGAAGATTTCTGGATAATTTTTTGCCAGTACTTTTCCGTAATTTCACGGAAATTTTTTCTAACAGTGTACGGACGTGCAAATTTCGCGTTACTATCTGACAGCAGAGTGAGCTCCAAGTTACCACGTGTTCATCTGAAATCTACTATTGGCCGACAATTAGTGTGATGCGCCTGAAGAACTTTTCCAACCAATGATATATGGCCAACTGCAAAATGCCCACTGTACTGTGATGTAGGTAAACAAATAGAGCCCACGATTTTTCACGAAAAGAATTCTGCAACAGTTTGATTCAATTCTTTATGTGTACATATGAAGCTTTGTTTCTTGATTATTGGCAGAATGTATTATTGCACAGACGTGGCTCATTTGACTGTGCCAACAGGAACAAGGTTACTGTGACACCACACGTCTGTTATCTGAAGGTAGAACCCTAGACGCTGAGAGTTATAAACAGCCAATCACTGACCATGAAGCATGGCTGCATATGTGCACGTAAGGCATTGAAACAAATTGTTACAGGATTCATTTCGCGAAAAATCGTGGGCTCAATAAACAAAGGAACTAAGACCTGGAGACAATAACGATACGGAGTGTGTTCGGGTGAGTATAAGCCAGTGGATGCTATACTCTATCCATTCCAAGATTGCAGCTTGTGTCACTCCACCTGATCGCGCGCTTGAACGGCATTGGCTGTGTAACAAACCGTCGCACCACCTCCGCGTGTCTCACGAGCTGTCGACTGGCGACAAGTGGAGAGACGGAATCGCGCCTCGCTGTTGACGAAATGAAATCACGTCGTCGCGAAGCTGCAGTTAATTCATTCCATGCACATATAGTATTTCATGCGCACCGAGTGATATTATATTGCAGAGGATTAAAAACATGCAATTAAACGATTAAATCACCTATACTTAGAGACGGGAAAATTCGCGGGTTCACTGACCTTGTAGACTAGCCTCCAAGAACATGTGTGTATTCAAGCAGACATTATCTGCTCACTGGCTGCTCGATGACGCAGTGATATGGGCCTGTATTTAGCTGCTTCTGTACTATTGGCTGAGCGACCTCCAGCAAGTGTCAAATAAGTCACGGACCAATTGCGAAAGTGACACGAACTTATAGTTGTTGGAATTATAGCTTGGGGCCAAAAGAAAACGCGAATTTTTCAGGTCTCTACCTATACTGAACTAAAACACAACAACTAAGCGTAAGACCTATTTCCTGCCGCAACGACACTGTTAACTAACCAGCCAACCAATGATCGAGAGCTCAACTGTGACATTGTTTATTTCTGCTGCAACCTTGGACTGGATACAGTATAGTTTGTCGCCAAATAACAACGCTAAATTACAAGGTCAATAAAGTTACTGCTAAAGACATGAAAAATTCGGGGGTTCCCTGACGCGTAGGCTAGTCTCCAAGAACACAAGCGTACTCCAGTAGACAAGAAGCTGGTCACTGGCTGTTTGTTGACTCAGTGATGCCACATAACTGAGACTGCATTTAGTCGTTTCTTTATTACTGGCTCAGCGCAATCCAAGAAGTGTCAAATAAGCCTAGGGCCAATCGCGAATGTGAATCGAAGATTAAAACTGTTTGGAATCTAGCCTATCGCCAAATATCAGCGCGCCACTTGCAAGCTTCTAGTTATTGCTAGAAGCACTATTATTTCGTGTATTGATTCTAGGTCAGGTTGAATGCCAATATTGTATACTTCTCCACTCCTGTGATTAGACACCACCTACATCTTTGACGACTACAAGCCAGTGATAAATAAGGAAACAAGCCGTGGTGGTAACACGTGTTACGGTTACAAGCCAATGGATATTTGACTTTGGCCAGTGTAAGTATAGGTCTGAGAAGTCTAGGCTGTTGCCAGATGAATACGAGAAATACTCGTACCTCTAGTTATTGCTTACCGACTCGTTGACTAGAAGTGCTGTAACTAAATGGCAGCCGTTCTCTCACACAGACTCTATGGACGGAATGTTCGCTGAGAGGAAGCGCGTGGCAGGTTGCGTGGCGACAGGCAAACAGAGGCGCTAGGTTCGCAGAAGTGGGTTGCGCGAGCTAGTTCTGCGAGCCGAGCGGAGGGACTTGATCTGCACGGAGTAGTGACGGCAAAAGCAAACACACACACAGACGCACGTGTGCGGGAGGCGGCGCCTCAGAGGACCATGAGTGCGAGTGTGTTGGTTCTTTGACAGCGGTGTTTGTTTACCGCTCAACGCGTCCCACAGCACCGGCGACCTCGCCGCGATGAGAGGCTCTGGTCCGTCGTCACGCACTACCCGTCGCTCCAGCGGGAACCTCTCTCCATACGCAACTTTGCTTCATCTGTACCACGGCCGTAGAAGAACAGGTCTGGACACTCGCCTGGATATTTGACCCCCTTGTTGTTTGGCTGTAGTTCGTCAAGTTACCGACAATATTGTGTTTTATTGGTAGAGACATGCAAAATTTGCGTTATTTTCTGACAGCTGACTAGACTCCCAAGTGACTATAGGCTCGTTCGACGTCTCCCGCTGGCCGATATTGTCGTGACTTGCCGCGGAGAATGCTTACACGGTAGAGAGGCCAATCTCTGTAAAGACGTAATACACGTAAATGACAACACATAAAAGTTCGTGGCCAATTGAATCGCAGATTATGCTCTGTTATGTATAGGAAAGTGAAGTTTAGTCTGCTACCACATGATAACGCGAATTTTGCATGTCTCTATTTATTGGCGCTTCACTTAGGGCGGTCGGACTAAACTCCCCCCCCCTTCTCCGCTAAGATAAACAATTTATCAAAACGTATTTTTTTATCAATTTATGAAATACTTTCTTCGCTCACAAATTTAAGAAAAGGCTCCAGCAATCTTTATTTACTTTATAAATTTAACAATGGAAAAAAGTGGACGGAGTTTGAGTCCGAACGCCCGGAAAACAGCGCCAAAAAGTACGACATTCTCGGTAACTTGACGAACTACAGCCAAACAACAAGGGCGTCAAGCAAAATACATTGTTAGATAGGCGAGTGTCCAGACCTGTTCTTCTACGACCGTGATCTGTACTAACGCTTTACCGGCGCGTCCAGGATTATGAATATAAAAGAGCTGCTGAAATGAAAATATCACACTCTAGTCAAATGATATGCGTATTACTGGGGTCGTACAAATATCGCGTTATTACCTGACAGCAGATTGACCTCCGAGATACTATGTGCTCATCTAACATCTGATGTTGGCCAGCAGTTTGCGTGGCGCGCCTGGAAACTATTTCAATCCTATATAAGTTTATCTCTAAAAAGCCTACAATCCTGTAATGCGTGCACGCAAAACTAAGACACCCTGGATTGCAAGTCTTCCAGTGAGCATAGTCAGGCCCGTATCGCCAAGTAACATGCACGTCCCTATATAAAGGGCACAAATAAACATAAGACAATCCACTAGTGCATTATACTATACATCAACATTAGTAATCACATAAACATGTGCTACTGTTCGGGCCCGGTATTTTTGGTGAAAAGATTTTTGCCCCACATTTTTTCAGGTTCTTACGTTCACACCTGCAGCTTAACTTCATGGCTATTGACAGAGTGTTTTTGTGCAGAGTTATTATTAATTTGACTGTGCCAATCAGTACATGGATAACTGCCACACATCACGTCTGTGATTTGCGGGTTTAACCTCCACACGCTGGACATTACGGCATCCAATCACTGACCACAAAGCACAGACGCAGGTGCGCACGTAAGGCACTGAAACAATGTGAGGCAAAAACCTTTTCGCGAAAACTACCGGGTCCTAGCTATTGTAATTGTTGGCTTTTTTGATTGGTCCTACTTACAGTCCAATCAGGACAAACGCAAGCCGTGCCAGAGAGGACTAAGCTCTAATGAAGTGATCCTCGTCTGCGGGATTGCCATGTCGAAGGTAGCGATATTCTTCCATAGACGGATATGGAACTGCGCATGCAGGTTGTCGGAAACTCACCCGAAATATTTTGGGAGACGGTTCTTAGTGAAAAATTACGAGATCTGAGATATTTGGGTCATAGAAGGATGTGATATTACATACTGTCAAAGACGAAAGGCTGTTCGCGTTGACAATATTCGTCTGTCGACCCCGTGACTTCCAGCATATCAGGAGTCTGGAATAATTATATCCGTTCGTCTGTTGAAAGCTTGCCAAGCTCTCTAACTTTTTACGGACGAATGAAAGCACAGCCTTCTAAATATAGCGATTGTTTAGTGCTTTTAATTTAATAACAAGGATGAGTTGTGTAACTTTATTATTTTTCTTGGGTAGCGCTGCAAATTCATCTTTAAAATGCGACAAAGATAATTTTGAGGTTCGGAAAGAATTGGTATAGTAAGCGAAATTCTTTTTTTACTATTCAAATTAAAACGTAAATAATTGTATTAAGTAATTGGACGGCATTAAGAAGAAAGGAGCCAACCCACAAATTAATCGATTTGGAAATAATCATACCACATAGAAGGTCAGGAGTACGCCATAGAAAACGAACAAGTGCTAAAACATAAAACTTCATAGAAAAAAAAAGAACCCGGGAAAAATTGTTTATACAAGGTATAGATACTCACACTATACTTTGACCTTGAATATCTCAGTTGCAGTCAACTGTCGGATGGTTCCTTTCTGCTTAAGGGCGCGATACTTTCCATCGCCGTATTTTTACTTTTACTTGTACCGGATATTGTTTTTTCTTATTTTAGACACAAAATGTGACTAAAATTGGCTCTTATGGCATTTTTTATCTCTCTTAGTTTTCGCGTAATGGCTTGTTAAAGTCATATTTTGCATGTTTCTGTTTTAAGGACTACACTAAAACCAACTGATATACCAAACTGGAAAAATTCACAGTGGATAAAGATGTCGCAGGCTACAATGTCACGTACATAAAACACAAATAATAAAAATTTTCAATACTTAAATAAAAATGCTAAAATTATCAATAATTTAAAAAAAACACAAAAATATTTTATTTTGCGGTTTAATATAGCTGAATGTGTAGTCTACAACATCGTTATTCTCTGTGAATTTTTTTCAGTTTGGTAAGTGAGTTGGTTTTAATGTGGTCAAAACGGAAACGCAAATTTTGGCTTTAACGAGCGATTACGCAAAAACTATGCGAGATAAAACATTTTTATAAGATAATAATTTAGTCACATTTTGTGTCTAAAACAAGGAAAAAATAACTGGTATAAATATTAAAAAAAAAAAACATGGTGATGGAAACAGCGGTAGACCGCGCCCTGCCGTCCAATGGACGGCTTGAAACGCGGCGAGGGGCTTCAGTCTGGTGTGGGATACAATTCCTACCTCCAGGGATACTGCAACCGAACATAACCTTCACATGTATGGTAGATGCGTATAAAGAAAATTGATTATTTGTTTGGAATTGGCCGCTTTTTCAGGTAAACATTGATCTAATTTATACATTTGCGTATCTTAACCACAACATGAATGTAATATTTTTTTTACACTTGCGTGCAATTCTATGAGTGCACAAAATGTTTGGTTTCTGCCATCACCAACTAACATACCAGCATCACAGAATAAATAATACTTATTTATTCTGTGCCAGCATGTTTGTCAACAAGGTTTGTTTCCCACAGTACTCTCCCCATGCGGTGTAACGCCAGAGAGCGTGTACCTCAAGTCGTCCAGTGCAAAACAGCGGTTACAATTGTTAGGCTAATAAATGAATGTGAAAATTAATAATCTGTTAAAGGGAGTAATTTATATCATACAGAATTTTTCTATTTTTACATTGGTAGCATTGCACATTAAAAGAATAACGACAGACGGATGACGGATTGTTGTAAATCGCTAGACTCGCAGGCGGCGAAGAACGAAGACCAGCGTCTGCGGCCACTGGGCGGAGAACATTCAACAAGTGAAGACTTCCTGGAGAGTGGCTGGGGCACCAGGCCAAGAAGGAGTGGAGCCTCAATAGTTGTCCACGTGAGGTTGCCAAGTGTCCGGACACGGGACAACAATGTGGCAGCGTCTATTCCCGGGTCCTCACGTCACTGCGCGCAATAAATAACACCCGCCAGTCCCTCCGTGCGGGACCAATTCCCTCTGTACAGTGTTGCCGGTGATCAGGTAGGCAACGCACATTCTGCGCGTTCCAGGCATAGAGTTAAGGGGGATCGGTACCCGACATATTCGAACCCATTTTCCGCTGCAAGTCCCATACAATGTGATCTATCTACTTACCTCTAACGGTATTACTTTTTTAAGCATTTTCAAATTGTTACATCTTTACTACCTTTCTTAGCCTTCAGGAGAAAGGAAGTAGATTTTTTCTGTGGATGGTCACAAATGCCATATAAGCACTGGCCAAGCAATACCAACTATATATTATAAGGAGCTATGTCAGTGAGCATTGTCAATGTCTAAAACACCACAGAAAATGTATAGGCGGGTATAAATCCGCATTAAGGACTACGCAACAAGCGCACTCTAGCCCACGGTCGTAGAAGAACAGGTCTGGACACTCGCCTATCTAACAATGTATTTTGCTTGACTCCCTTGTTGTTTGGCTGTAGTTCGCCAAGTTACCGAAAATGTCGTACTTTTTGGCGCTGTAATACGGGCGGTCGAACTCAGACTCCGCCCACTTTTTCCATTGTTAACATTTTAAAGTAAATAAAGATTTCTGGAGCCATGATTTAAAATTGTGAGCGAAGGAAGTATTTCATAAATTGATACAAAATACGTTTTGATAAATTGTTTATCTTAGTGGGAGGGAAGTGGGCGGAGTTTGAGCTCGACCGCCCTAAGAGCAGCGCAAAAAATGTATAGCATTATTGGTAACTTGGTGAACTACAGCCAAACAACAAGGGGGTCAAGTTTCCAGGCGAGTGTCCAGACCTGTTCTTCTACGACCGTGCTCTAGCCTCTAGGCGCTAATCACTCAGCTGGCGTGCAGTTTTCTAGCCGACAACTCGCTTCTACGAGACATTCAGTAGTGACCCTTTTGTATGACGCAATATTAAAGATAAAGGTGTATTGTACACGCCCACACCTTTCAAAACATTCTGCGCCAAGATTTCCATACCTAAAGTGGACTAAAAATGCAGTCATTTTCGGCATTTTCGACGGAATCAAAATAAACTTCTCAGATAAATTTGGGACCTCGAATTGTTATTGTTCTTTGAATGCTATTCCTAAGCAGGCGTCACGCGCGCTGAGCATTTTCGAATAATCTTGTAACGAAGCTCTGCACACTGCTCGCGGCCTGGACAGGCGGCCACCTTAAGGTTGTTCAAGTGGTGAAAAATTACAATTTTATATTTGTATGAAATAGTGTTAATTTTGTACACACTACTTGAGAGAACACATACTTGTAACGAAAAAAAATTAGCTCAGCTAGTTTTCCCGTAATGGCACTTCAAAGTCAAAATTTGCATATTTTTACTTCATACAAAACTTTAAAACCAGTTAACATAATTAAATGAAAAAAAATCACATCAAAACTACGTGCCACTGTCTACGGCTTGTAGCAAATAAGACCTATTACAAAACATTTTATGTTAAATAAAAAATTTCAAAAATTGAAATTTTTTTTGTTTCTTCTAGAAATTTATTTTAAACACAAAAATATTTTATAATGGGTTTTTATATGCTTCAAGCCGTAGACAGTTACGTGTAGTTTTGATGTAATTTTTACCATTTCAATATATTTACTGGTTTTCAAGTTTTGTATGAAGTAAAAATATGCAAATTTTGACTTTGAAGTGCCATTACGAGAAAACTGGCTGAGCTAAATTTTTTTTCGTTAGAGGTAAATGTACTCTTAAGTAATGTCTGCAAAACTAACACTATTTCAAACTAATATAAAATTACAATTTTTCACCACTTGAACGCCCTTAAGGCCTCGCCTTTAATTTTGCTGTGGTTTCGAAAATATTTATTATTGCAAGTTAATACATATATGAAAAATTCATCCTTACAGTTTTAGCACTTAGACTATATATCATCCGTCGTATCTGAATTTTTCTGTTGCAACACGCCAAAAGGATTTTTATATTTTTGACCCTGAAATAACACATATTTTCTTGTCAAAGTAAGCAAAAATGAAGCAAAATTATTTTTTGCTAGAAACAGTTCATTATTTTAAAAAACGCTCTAGCAAGTTTGTGTATCGTATGACTGTACACAGTCTTAAAACTTTTTGAAAGCACTTGGTTATAAAATATTAGAGTTATTCGCAATAGTTTGAAATAAATGAAAGATCATGGCCTTAATGTCGCGCGATTACGTCCTATGCAATCTGCTACACGCGTGAAGCGTTCATAAAAAGTAGCGGTGCTCATGGCATGTTAGTTCACTGTTAATTATTTCGTTTAAGTAAGTCTACTGGTTTTAATGTTTGCATGGGAGCGTTAACACATATATTTTTACTTTAATGCACCGTTTTGAGAAAACTATGCGAGGTAAAATTGTTACCCGAGAGGAAACTGTACTCACAAGTATCGTCAAAAACACTACAATGCTATTTTGTAAAAAAATTGGAAATTTTGATGTTAAACGCATTTGAACACCCTAGTGGCACAGAAAAATTAAAAAGTAAAACGAAAACACTGCACGCCACCTTGAAGCGGTGCGAATGGAAGCGAAGCGGTTATCGAGTGTGGAAGTCTGAACCTTATTGATTCCCTGCCACCGCGCGTAAAACGCGGAAAATTACATCTTGTAATAGGCCTCGCAACCCTTACACGAGGAGAAATTAAAATACACATCCCCTCACCCGAGTTTGGTATTTAAACCGACGATATGCTTCGTACTATCACAAGCCGTTGTCACTGGGCCAGGCACAGTATGGCTGTAGGCCAATCAGACCACGCGGCCGCCAAGCGTTAATTGGCCGCAACTGCAGCATATCACCGCTGCCATCGGTCAAACCGACGTGCACCCTCGGTCCTGGCATGCCAGCGAGCCTGACAAAGACTACCATTGTTAACACGAGAATCTGCTGCGCCTTGCTTCACTTCCGAGGCCACCACACACTATTTATACAGCTTTCAATATTATTGACTAGATTCAGTTTCTTGGACGCAAAATTTTGCAATGGAGTACGTCCAAGAAACTGAATCTAGTCATGAACTCCCATTGCACAGTTCTTTCAAAGTTCAATATTATTATTTTTATTACTTTCTTAAGAGGGCGTGGTACATATTTCAACGCTAAAAGCATTAACCTATAACTGTAGGTTTCTTGAAGCCAATCTGCGAAAATTTAACAATAGCAATCCTAGACAATAGATTTAGCCAACTTTTCAAACAAAATTGACTCCATTGTTACGAACTTCTGAGGCACAATCTCTGACGCCGGAACCTCGTGCATTTAACTGCGGCGCAAGAGATCACGCGTAACGAATTAGTAATTCTGGATAAATATTTACTCATAATAAAGTTGGCTAATGCCATTATCTGGGATTATTTTTGAGTGTTTTTATGCATATTTGCTTCGAAAAAAGCGTAGAAAACAATTTATGGTTTCAGTGTTTATTTATCTACCACGCATCACTATTAAGTTTCAAAGGAAGCAGATATTGCTAGGGACATGAACAATACGCGTTTTCTTTTGGGCACGAGCTAGGCTGCAAGCAACTATAAGCTCGTGTCTCACCAGACCTATGGTCTTATTTGACATCTCCTACAGGGCGCCGAGCCAATGATACAAAGACAACTAAATACATGTCCACTCACACAATATCACTTTATCACCCAGCATACATTGAGTATCTGTTGTCTGCATCAATAAACATATATTCTTGGAGGCTAGTCGACAGGTCAATGAACCTGTGAATTTTTCAAGGACTCTTAGATACTGCACAACAGTCTCGTAGTGCTTGTTGAGAATAGGTTTACACTGCAGCTTAATTTCTTCTTTGTGGCTGACTAGCTAATTAAGGAAGAATTCTTTATTTTAACAATAACCGTACTTTTTTTTGTCTTGCAAATAATCAGTGTAGGCCCTAAATGTTACACTAATAAATAAATACAGCAAAAAACGGGAGAACGTGGCTTCATGCGCGTGGGCCACGAGAAGAAAAATCATTATTCTATACTTGCAGCAAATAACCACCAAAGTTCACATATTAATATTATCCGTGATTAGATTAGGTCTTCCTCAGTCTATTTTTTTTTTTGCGATCACACGATATTTAATGACAAGTCAAAGTCAAAATTTCATTTTTTCTGTGATGTGCAAACAAATTATTACTCAGAATTTGATAAATCCGAGTAAAAGGTTTTGTCTTCGCTCATTTCAAGACATGATTAGAAAACGTTTTAACTAAACTGCAGAAGCATCCACTACAGAACCAAAATTTACAATGTCTCAAATTTTCGCCACTTTTTGCCCGTCACAAACTTTTTTTTTTTTCGTACAAAGCTTTCAAAAGGCCTATGTAATGAAGTAGTTCTTGGTGCGCTAATTTCAGTACGGTATGTCAGTAAGTTACCTAACTTGTGTATCACGAAAAAAAGGGGGCTAAAAACGTCATTTTGATTTAATACGTAGGCCTAATAATTACGTGGCGAAAGTTAATTATTTCATCAATGGAAAATGCAATAAAAATATAACCCACAAGTAAAACCGTACTATCTCCCCATATAAAGTAACATTTTCCTAGCTACCGCTCTTGAAAGGGGAAAGAATGTATTCCCTACCTTTGATTGATACGTCTTTTTGCAGTTAGTTGCGATTAGGCATGTGCTATTTTATCATTACACTTGTGTACTACGTAAAAGAACAAACACTTCAAACTTTATCACCATAAGTTTAAAATTTTGACAAGTTTGTTAAAAAAAAAAAAACTTTTAAACCTCTTAAAACAGGCAAAAAAAATTTTTTTCCCAAACTGACATATGGGTAAATACCTACAGGATTGATATACACGAAGATAGAAATGTGCGTTGGATTCAAATCCATACTATTTCCAACAAAAAATGATATCGTGACTGCTTTAAAATCTAATCAGAAACATAATAATAGATAGCAAATCAATATGGCATGCGCGTACAAGTGAAAATGCCTTATATGCTTCGGCCAGCTGCATCCTTAGCAACCTCTAACAAGTTATGCCCAACATACGAAAGCAGCCTATCTAAGGGTACGAGTTTCTCAGCTGTCGGGATCTTGAAACGGGAGCTGCTATCGAAAAAAATGTGCACTGTATGTTTGTTACAAACGTATTTACAGCCATGTCTATTCTTTTTTCATTACGAAAAACACTATGGCATTAGCTAATTGATCAATAAAATATGACAATGAGCAAAAACTACAGTATCTCGTCTTGAGAAAAATAATACTACGTAGTAAAACAAATTTGTAATAAACGTACAGAACAATTTTAAGATATCGTCTTTCATTTGGGATAAAAAACTCGCAAAAACAACAGAACTCAGATCCGTAACACTACTGGCTCCGTGGCTGTGATCGCTGTGGCCATAATATGCAAGCAAAATAAATAATCTTAAAAAAAAATGTCCTGGATGATAAACAAGATTAACCACCGGAGATAACAGCCAACATGTGTATGTGTGTATATATATATATATATATATATATATATATATGTGTGTGTGTGTGTGTGTGTGTGTGTGTGTGTGTGTGTGTGTGTGTGTGTGTGTGTGTGTGACACAGTTATCTTACACAAACAAAAGTTCATTAATTAATTGCAAAACCATTTTCAGAAAAATGACCCAAATAATTTAAAGTAATTAAAATATTCTACTATTATAGCACACTGGATTAATAACAACAGTATGTTCGATGAGAACCGAAATAAACTTCAGCGCAGTATCACAACTTACAAAATGTTCGTACTTTCACACTTTTTTTTAAGTTTACCAATAAAAATACTTTATTAACATTACAAACCACTGTCTAAATTACAATATATAATTAATACAACCATGAACTCAATTCTGTTTTCTGGTTGAAATGTTTCGTAAAGTTGGCAACACTGTCGTGTTGGGAAGGTTGCTGTTACCAAGAACGAGTCGGCGCGGAAATAGTTTTGGCATGGTTTGTTTCCTGCGGACCGCGCCGTTGGGTTTCAGAATGCTGATCCACGTCACACAGACGTTCAACTGTCAGCGACGATGCTAACACATACGGGACATTGGCACTTTCAACGTATAAACATACACACGACAGTTTGTGCATTTCTGCGAGAACACTGGTCGTGTTTCCACATCAAGCCAGCAGATAACAGTACACTACATTTTATTAATATCAGATTGACGCTGCCAACATAACCACATGGATGAAAAAAAAAAACTTTCTTTTGTCGACGAATAACCAGTTTTCATACCCAAAATCCAAAAGAAATGTCTCAAACAAAAACGACAGTACGCCAAACATGTAAACAAGAATAATGCATAATTGATCATTAAAACTGCTTCTAAGCACTCCATTGCTAAAAAAAAAAAA